>JAVFBX010207701.1:0-12162 GCA_034783855.1 Mopalia kennerleyi
GGGGGGGGGGGGGGGGGGGGGGGGGCGGATGGAGGTCTGGATTTAATTTTTGATGGACTGGAAACAACCCCGCTAAGGATGTGAACGAGCAACAGTTTCTTTCTCAACATAACGTATATGCAGAGTTTGCTTCTAGTTTTTAAATTATTTGGTGAGGAAACACAACACTAAATCACGAGTTATTTTGTTAGGTAAGAAGTTTAATCTTAAGCTCAGCATAAAAAGTGTGACTTCTTAAGTTAAGTAAGTTTTTCCTTCCGTCAAAATAAAGCGGAGAACAAACCATTCAGTATGCAGGCGTCTTAGACAAGTAAGCTATAAGTAGTTATAAGAAAGATAATCGAAATGTACTGAAGTTCAAAAAAGTGTTGGTTCAGAGAGGACGAAGCAACACTTATTGATATCAAACGAAGGAAAGATAACTGTCCTGTATACAGACAATTGGACTCATTTTCCTCCATTGCTATTGATCAATACCAACTGTTCTTTAGAAATATCTAGCAATTCTTGAGATAGTGACTTAGATCAATATCTATAATTGAGAAAAAATTACATAAAACAACGAGACGCAAGTTCCCAAACTACACATTTTGGCATCTACTTATCAGTTTTTGTGAAGGCCTTGATCCTGCTCTTCTTGTGTAGATAAAGATGTAATATCGCATTGATACATTCAGCGTATGAAAGACTTCCTTTAGCTGGCACCAGGACCTGGCAACAAAAAAAGAACTGGACATTATCGATGTGTACTGGGGCTGAAAAAAACTTATTACCTAGCTTGACAAAAAATATCACGACTTTGATAAAAACTAACAAAAAAATATATGTGCCGCTGGAATAGAAAATATAGCTTAAATATCCGTTTGTGTCTATCGTTTAAACATGATTTGGTTACCATTGAACTGTCTATATATTGGATTGGAGATTTACCAACCTTCTGCACACAGGCAAACTTTTTATTGTAATTGGTATCTACTAAATAAAATTTGCATAATATTGATTTCTAATGACGCAATTTCTATATGGTGATAAGGTGATAAGAAAAGGTGGTTTTCGCCTCTATTGGAAATGGCTTGATAAAATGAGTTTTTATAGCGACGAAAAACAGTCCAAAGGAAACATTCACCATCTATGTCGTCATCGATTAACGCCATAATTTTTTTTTTCAAAATGTTTTAAAGATTAGTTAAACTGAATAAAACTGTTTCTACAGAATGGTTCTGGCACTTCCCTGTGAGTGCTTTTCTGTAACGTGAGGGGAATTGCAATTTTTGACTGAAATCAACGGAATTCTCTTTGAGAAAAATACAGGCGTCTACATTCAGCAGCAATAAAATAAATGAGATTATGTAATTGCATTTGTACTGAAATATTGTATTACGTGGCGAGAATAATACGTATCTGAGAAAGAATAGAAAAAAAAGAAAAAATGTCAGAGAAATGAAAATATGAGAACAGAATTGTGTCTAGTGATGTCGATTACAGCCCGGAATGCGTTGAGATTGAACGCTGTACCATTGTAACATTTTCCCCCGAAGTTCAAATTGAGAAATCTGTTTTTATCAACATTTTTCTAATGTCTGTCGGTATATGCCAAGCACAGTGGATGAACTACTATTTTATCGAATGTTTTAGTCCGGGACATTCTGCTGACGACGAGGTTGGATGTTCTGTCATTCAATATCGTTTACAATTACGCCAAGGTTCTTGGCGTGTCTCAAAAAGTGTGCAGATCGATGTTCGAAGCAAAGCCTGTCACCACGAAAGCAAATATATCAGTTTACTAAGCAGAATTGTGTAAATATTGAAAAATAAAGTAATGACTTTTGAATAATCACCATAGAAATTGAATTTATCAAAAATTAGTTTACTATTACACATTCATTTGGCAAAGATCGAGAGTTGTCTTAAAACACACAAAGCAGTTACTGCATGTCAAACAATATAACTTTTATCGTGAGATATAGATACACCTTTAATCGACCAATCAGTAAGCGTTTTCTTAATGTGTAAACGTGTACATCAATTTTCCAAAGAATGAGAGGATTGGGAATGGTGTTTGTCTGAGAACACTTACTTCAAAAGAAAAGGGTTAAACTTGTAACCATGACACGCAATCTATAACAAAGTCTTGGGAATTATTTAAAAAAACATAATTATATGTAATGTAGCTGTATGTACACACAGCCGTGGTGTGTGATTCGTTAAACGTTTTTTTGCTTGTTTTCTCAAAACTACACGGAATACACTGTTACACCACATCGATTACCTGCTGAGTATTTTTATACAACCTCTTAAACTGACGGAAGAATCGGACAAAAACTCATTTTTAAGAACTTATTTATCCATCAGACCTTCTTATACAGTGAATGAATCTTCGTTAGTGACTGTCATCAGTACAATACTCTGAGGAATTTCGCTCAATAAATAAACACTTTCCTTAAGAAATAAAGTCTCTTGGGATTAAACAAAAACGGAATATTGTTTTTAGGAAAAGGTCATGCTTCATTCTAAGGCAAAATGTTAAAGTTCTCGTAAATGTATGTCGTTGTCATAGAGCTTTGTCTCCCAAACCAGAATATATCCCCGATAGTATTACCGTACAAAGATTTCTCCCTTTGATCGAGATCGATTAATTCTTCCACCTCAGAATATCTATCCAGCTTTTTATCGCGATTATCAGCAGAAGAGTATAGGCTTTCCTATAACGTGGTACTGTTAATGATCTTTTTGTAGCTCTTGCCTTTTGGGAACAATTTCCAGCGAAGGAAAAAATATGCTTAAATCTCAACTGGTAAAAGATAGGGCACGAATGGTTATTGGAATAGGATACTTCAATTTCACAGCCTAGTTATAGCTGGTTTGCTACTATGCAAAGCAATTGTCAAAATATTAAAGCCTATATAGTGCATACACAAATGCCCTCACACACAACCTATCAAAACATCATCCGTGCGACACGTTTGTACCTACAATAGACACACAACTATTTTAATATTCAAATAATCAGCTGAAATATATTCAAATATAGAAGGTGTTCATAAGAAACTTCCCAAAGAGGCTTTATCAAAGTATCAATGATCTCTACTTTATTTCATTTACAGAGCAAACTCGTGAGTATATTAGGTGCATTCAATTCTCACGATGCAATTTGAAGTTAAGACTTTGTGGGATCCGCCTTTTTTACAGCATTTTAATTGGTCGAGAGAGCAGTAATTACCTTTCGACCAATCAAAGCTCTTTAAGTAGGGAATCCCCTGAAACCGTTGCTACAAATCGCACCGTGAGAATATACCTTAACGAACACGGACTTTTCACCACACTTTACATCTTCAGCCGCAAACTGAGGTTACCAGTTATGTGATTAAGGTATGTTTACACGATAGTGTGTTGGCATATACCGTAGTTTAAAATTGTGATATAAATTGATAAATAACCTTAGCACGACTTTAAACTCCAAGTTAAATCATTCGAAAGACCGACTGCGTTTAATGTCTTTAATAACATATTAAATCTCTCTTATAATAGATTACAGATATATACCTTTAACACTGCGCGACGGATTAAGCTTTATAGCGCTTTGAACATCCGGCCCCTGTCAAACAAATACACAATCCAACACATTCCATTGAACAAAATTTGTTCCGCCGACTAAGAAAGGACAATCTGTCGTTTTAGATTTTTTTTTTCAACTTACCAATTACAAACTTCTTTATGTTCGATTCATTTTAACCTGTATCATCTTCAATGGCTAGGATTTACCACATTTCGCCTTAAATTCCACTACTGTCAAATTCAAATAAGTACAGTTACAAAATGAATTGACATCAAAGAAATCTGGGAATGCAATCTAGAATCTATGCCTGGAGAAATTTATTTGAACCTTTGATGCCGTTAGACAATCTTTTGTAGTTTTAAAGATGTTTATCAAGTACTTCAACTATCTGCCATTTTTACGTGTGCAAGCTGCACACAAATTCAACGGCGATGATTTCAAAATGTATTCAACCGAAATACTATTCATTGGTCTTGTTAATTATCGACGAGGAAGAATCATACTTAAATTTGACAAGAGGTTTTCAATTTATCAGAACTTTTGATGCCTTTAGAACAGTATTTCGTAGTTTTAAATATTAATACCAATTACTTCATTGGTCTACCGTGTTTAATTGCAAACAGAATCAAGGGTTTGAGTTAATGATGTCAAAATGTATTCAACTGAAACATTATGTGTTGGTTTTCTAATTATCTATAGACGAAGAGTCATGCTAACTTTGGCAAAGAGGTTTTATCAGAGAGGGCGACTCACCTCAATTCCTTACACGATACACATACTCGGTTATATGGTACCTATACGCAATGCACACCTAAATATAAGCTGGTGGTCCAGTGGCGGAAACGGGCGCTAATTACGGTCTTTTGTCACAAATTGATCTCCAAGAAGCTCATCTGTTTTTTGACCAGCCTGTCTATTTGTTTCCTAAATCAAAGCTATTCTGGTCGATTTACTATTCATCATTGTCAGCATAGCTATGGAGTTATAATGTGATTTCGGAAATGCATCAATCCCCATCCGACAAATCATTTATCCAATGAACTAGATACAGTAAACAACTGATTTGATTGGTTCTTTAAATTCGTGGCTCGTGTAATTTATAGCATGTAACAGGCAAAGTGTACATTGTAGAATATGTACGAGCACGCCAATATCAACACATCGATGTGGTCGACATTTTCTACTGTCCTATATTCACGTTAATATATTTTGTGAAACCAATAACTTGACAAAAAGCTAAAGGAGTATTTTTAACTTGTAGCTGCCTTTAGCTATGATATTTGATGCGATAGCATTCTATCAATTTCTACACACTGTATGGTCGCCATTGTGCATTTAATGTCTTCTACGACCATCGTGCATGGTGCTCAATTCTAAACCAAGCTCATTTTGTGTGTATTTTGTACTAACTTTTGCTTGACCTAATGCTGTATCGAGTCTATCGACCGTTTTATGTATGATGTGGCACCATAGCATTTACTAGCCGGAAAAAGAACTGTGCACACAATTATGTAGGAAATGATGTTTTGAACCGGATTAGGAACTTGTTCTTTTTTCCGGAGCGATTGATTTTTATGTCTTTTTATTTCCTCAAACGCACACAAAACACATAAAGACTTAAAACATAGCCCAAATGCATGCCGTTACATGTAAACAAATTCCTAAAAAAGGTCATACAATATAGTATGTTACGTTAGAAACAGAAGAGCTGCAACATAACGCAAAAACCCTATTATGCAAACATTGATAGCTTTAACGTCACCCGAGTCAATTATCAATCATAACTAGATATAAACAGATATAAACGAGCACTGTGGTTTGCGTCTGATGTTTACATCTGGCATAATCTTGTACGAAGCATTGATTAATGACATCATTCTTGAGTCACTGTTCTGTTCTATTGAGGGTCATTTTCTCCTCTGCCAAGTCAAAAAGCAAGAAAGCAGGGTCAGTCAGTACAAACCATGAGGATGCTGTCACAAAGTTGTGAGAGCCGGTTCTGTGATTCACCATTTCACACCACACTATCAACACGGTTTGGTATAAGAAATCATCGATTTTATATTTTAAATAAATTCGAGGAAAACATTGTACGACAATTAGAACATCGCGTGTTGTGCGTTGGTTGCATAGCACAAAACCATTGCATTTATAGTCGAATGCTCATGGGGCCTATCTCGCCGGAACCGGAAACCAAACTATTTCAATCCTCAACGAGACATTTCTAGACGTTCGAAAATAAAACCCTTGGCTGAGATTTGAATCCACGCAATGTCATTATTTTATATTTAGTTGTGCAAGTGTGCTCGTGTGGTGAATGAAAAACCTGAACCTTCCAAATATGATCCGTAAAGACGACTGACTCTTCTGGGAAATCAATTCATATTTTGACCAAAGCTGCTTTCAGTTTGGTGAGGTCTCGGTGATTTGAGATGTCTTACTGGAGGATAAACTCACCAGATCAAATGATTAAATGTACACCCATTTGGTAAAACCACTTAAGTGTATAAGTATAATAAAATAGTTGCAAACTGAGCACTTTCTTTTACATGTTTGAATAGTGCATAACCTCAAACCGATGCAAGTAAGTGGCACTCTATGTGTCTTTTATTCATCTTTCTACATACCCCTTATAAAACATACCACAAAAACCTATAGTAAAATAATGTATAGCAATCTATAGACGTTTGTGGTAATTTATAGACAAGAAGTCCATCGTTCACTATAGTACTCTATAGATTAATACAAGACTAAAACCGTGTCAAGCACATAAAAATACTACACTAGGACAGGAGCTAAGAGAATTTGAAGGAAGTCTACGAGAATTCCCGTTTTACGATGTCTTTGCCTTTGCACAATTAGTGTACGCCCCGAATATGACTGTATTTCTTTGAATAGCCGTGTAGCAAAACCATACTAGTAATTTTCGATGTGTACTGGTGCTAAAAAAAACTCATTACGTAGCTTGAAAAAAGTATCACGACTTTGATAAAACTAACAACAAAATATAAGTGCCGCTGGAATAGGAAATATACCCTAAATCTCCGTTTGTGTCTATCGGTTGAATATTGATTTGAATACTATTGAACTGTCTAAGTATTGGATTGGAGATTTACCAATCTTCTTTTTTTTTAATTGGTATCTACTAAATAAAAATTTGCATAATATTGATTTGTAATGACGTCATTTCTATGTGGTGATTAGGTGATAAGATAAGGTGATTTTCGCCTCATTGAGAAATGGGGTGGTAACATGTGCTTTTTAAAGGGGCGAAAAACAGTCCCAATTAAAACCTCACAATCTCTGTCGCCATCAATTAATGCCAGCCCCGTGGGGGAGCGCGCTGGCCAGTCCTGCAGAATACTCCCTCGGCTTCCTCGGTCGATCGTTAGAGGCGAGAAAAGCGGAGCTTTCTGTTGCCCTGGTGTTCTCAGAGCTACATGTAAATGGAAACAGGAAGCTGATCTGTTTTATTTTTGTCTCCGTCGTCATAAAAGTGAAATACCCTTGAGTACGACGTTAAACACCAATCAAACAAACAAACAAACAATTATAATACTACGGTAACTGATAAGAACTTTTTAATATGCACACCTGGTAATCACCTTCCCATGTCTCAGTACCTGATTGAAAAGTGCTGTTTTGATAGTTAACAGGATATACTGAAAGTTCAAGTAAAGCCCACCACCTTACCACAGTAAATATACATTCAGACATAAAACTAGATCAACTGATCCTTTTATGGGGATTTTACTTGGCTAATCTGCTGATACGTGATATATAATCACATATATTGATTGATTGATGTTTTTCACTATGCTCTAAGACATTTCACATTTACTATAATATTATAACAGTGTATTCCAACAGTAGTTGACACCAGCACAACCGTTAAGTGAAGTGTTTTGCTTCGTTTAATCTTTCTCAATTGGAAAGTAACGATCTGATTGAAATGGACCATAGCCAGAGGGTCATATACATGAATTCTAGTCCATGTTAAACCAAAGTGTCAAATACAAGCTTATAAGCAAAGGTTCTCTTTTGAAGAATTAAAACCAACTGTTTTCAGTGATTTTTCTCAAGACATTGTAGGACACAGGTCTTAGAGAACTGTAAGTGTCCCCTCTCTTCTCTAGCTATCATAATAGGGTGCCCCTTTAACAAGAGGGGAGTGGCAGAGGCTCTGTAAGGGGCTGAACTCAGTCAGTTGACACAGGAGACTCCAGATCAACTGACACAGTACCCCAGTCACCCACTGTTAGTTTTTGACTGCAGACAACAGTCTCTTTAAGTGACAGTCAAACAAGCACCAAACATTGACTGCTTTGACCAGTAATTACCAGAGGATACAGAGAAAAACAGGTGCCCCAAATACAATCCAAACAGAACAATGGTCAAGACAAGTTCAAAGGAACATCCACCAGGAGACACTCAAGAATCTATACATTCAACGATGGGGACTAGTTCTTAGCAATAAAATTATGAGGTTTTTTGTTTTGTTTTTGCTTTAAATCATTCAAATATTGATGTAATTGAACGAGAACCATCTTGAATTTAGGCTGGTTAGCAATTAATAAAATAATATTAAACAAAGCTGAAAACAGGAAGAAAATTATTACTGGACAAGATATATAAATGCTAAGACAACATATTTTGGTCTGCTTTCAAATATGATCTGTACATATGAAATGTGTTTCTGCTTGATACACAAAACACATCTGATTGATCGATTTACCAAACATAATTAAAGTAGTCTCATATTTTGGATGGTGTCATATCTTTACAACTGTTCTTGGTGTACAAGCTGGATGGAAGCTCAGCAATTCAGTAATCCCTTATAGAAACATCAATATAAACTAACAATAATATTATCCAAAAAAAAAACCCATATCAAAGCTGGATTCTCCTCCTTGTCTTCCAGAAAGCACTACATTAACATTATTGAACTATCCCTATTTGACTTCTAGTCAAAGCAACAAATGAACACACACATGGTAGTATGGTGGCACATCAGTCACAAGATCAAGTTTATATTAATATTTTATGTAATATTATACATCTCCATTTATAGTTGAAAGATAATTCGTCCAGGGAAATATTT
The DNA here is from genome assembly GCA_034783855.1 of Mopalia kennerleyi. Taxonomy (NCBI): domain Eukaryota; kingdom Metazoa; phylum Mollusca; class Polyplacophora; order Chitonida; family Mopaliidae; genus Mopalia; species Mopalia kennerleyi. The sequence goes on from JAVFBX010207701.1 coordinate 8,658, forward strand.
ACAATCAAACAATTCTTTTAACACATTGAAAAAAGAGGAGATAAAGCCTTAGGGAAATCATGAACAATAAAACTGCGAATTTTTTATCTGCTTAGGTCCATGGTTCTACCAATGCATTATGGGTGCTCAATATTACTACTTCAACTGTATAACTATGAATGCTTCCATTTAAAACATTTGAATAATTAGTGACAGAAAAAAGCACACAAAAACACCAGATACAGAACCTTGGGAAGAATGAAAACATATTGAAAGAAGGAAGCACACTTCCAAAACACTAGCATTCATTTTTGTTGTAAAAAGGTGGAAATCTTAGGGGTGTCCATACCACACCTGAGCCCCTCTATTTAATTAAACATGTCTTTTTCACATACTACAGTTCTCATATGAGAACTAGTACAATAAGGACATCAGAAGTTAATGAAAACTCTTTGCCATCTAGAATATAGCCATACTGAATAAGGTAGATACAAGGGAATCTACCTGTAATGTGAATAACTTCCCAGTGCACTGTTAATCTGACTTAGAATCAACACCTCACAACCACTGGGCATTCTCCAAGTATGGGAAAGGATTAGGACATGATGTGTAATTAAGTAGCAAGAAAAGTCCCACCTTTTTGGTGTTTATGTTTAGCCTATCATTACCCAGACAATAGAGTTAGGGTGCTATAGCGTTAGACTGTGCTGCACAATGGTTATTAAGCCATCATTGTTGGAGATAAACTATTGTGTTATTGGTCATTCCCATTGCTGGAGAGATAAGACCTAGGTAGTGTGTTAGCTAAGCTTTACTGTATTAGGATTGAAAATGACCATCATGGTGGCCAGTTAAATTGAACTGGTTTGACCATAACTTTGATCTCAGCCCGCAATCAACTGTCTGAGACAGCCTTCCTTTATTAGTCTTCCCCTAGGGCAGTCAGCGCCCTAAACAATTCCCGATAGAAAAAAACCATGTCTGGACAATCTTTGAACAGATTAACGTATCAAACAAGAGAGCTGTCTTAAATTGGATTTCTTTTCAAGTTGCCCAAACAAGGACCCACATTTCAAAACGACATGCTATTATTTATGAATTCTGTTCACAATACTGCGGACCACTCTGGCCAGTTCTTAAACCTGCCCATTGAGAGGTGACCATAGAAGCATGACTATCACCATATTTCACTGCTGCCCTATGAGGTCCCAGTGGGCTCTGAAGGGGTGCATGGTCTATTAGGAGGTCAGATATTGTCCCAAGTCACGGCCTTTCCCATTCAGTTTGGACAGATCACACACATTGGTGACACACTAATAGGTAGACCACTTACACCCATTGTTCTAGTCAGTGAATGGTGGATGTGATGTGTGTGCCAGGGCAACTGACCGATTTCATCTGAGTGACCAGTACACTAACCAGTACACTAAACTATGTGACCAAATAAAGCAGATTGATGCAAAATGTGTCCACACCTTCCACATGTAAACACTGACATTACAAACATACCACCCAACCATAGTTCCTTATTCAATTGAATCTATCACACATCTGTATCTAACACAAACACAGCAATTCTGAGGCCAGGTGATTCTTATTAAAAGTCCATTATTAAAATGGCCACAGATCAAAAGGTATATAACATATGAAAAATCTGTATTTGAAGCATATTTTAAGTCTCCCTCGAAAGTTATGATATGTGTGCAATATTGCATTACAATAAAATTAGCATTCTAAAGAAAGCTCAAACTTGTACAGAAAAGGGTGTTATAATTCCAAACAGAGAAATGCTGATAGCCTGAGAGAAACATATTCCACACAGTAATGCTGGTTATTTACAGCTCAGTTTGTCTAATCCCTCTCGCACAGTACTATACAGACTTGTACAATTACACGCTCTGGTTTCCACACAAATTGCTGTCTGGATTACAGAAGTAATCAGCCAGAAAATAACAATCATAGAAAAGGTAATAGGCTCGGCAATACAAATCTCTTGTCTAAAAGTTTCAGAGAAAAGCTCACACCTTGAAAAGCCTCACCTGACAGATCAACCAATTAAAACAGGTTTTTAAAAAAAAGAGAATAATAGAAAAGTGAGGTTGAATTCACAAATCAGACGTATTCCAAATAACAATCATAGATTTGGGTCATTTTCTCACAGCAACCTCCCACCAGGATTCCACCCTTCAAACAGATATCAACAAGGTAACAACTTAAAATAGAACTCCCAACATTATTAATATTTCTTTATTACAGGATTCCCTGCTACCCTCCACTTCTGTTTTCTAAACAACACACCACCAATACTTGTTCTTTTCCTAAAATGGCATATATATATAATAAGATGTGACCAGCTCTTTTGGTCCTTCACTATTCCTAAGTGAGAAAATCTACAAGCACAGTAACATGATCCTTGACTCCCTTTACCACCTTCTATAATGTGACAGGTGGAGAAATGTTTATTTTTTTTTTAATTCATGAACAGACAGAACCGCATCACCCCATGGTTATGCAATTTTAATTAAGGAGGATCCATTTATAGGTTGCCCAATTTATTTGCAGTCTTAATCCTAATTTGCATTTTGCTACTGATTTTGGCACATTTTGTCATCCCATAATCAATAAAGATTGTATTTTAAAGTAATTTTGCTTTATTTTTCAGGAAGTCACATTTATATATTTCAAAAATCAGCAATCAAGGGGAAAATGCAAATGTTAGGTTATCTCACAAAATTTTTGAGAATCGATTTTAGTGTTATGCAGGAAAAGATAACAGCACAGACCTGATTATAACTTTTTTCAAAAATGACATGTTGCTTGTTAATAAAGTAAGAAGTTGGCATATACTAGGCAGCATCTACCTGCTTTTAAACATGATTGCATCATCATGTATATTTTTATTTCCTTTGTTTGATTGGGTTTCTAAATCATATTTAACTCATATGAGAGTCAGCCCAATGACATAGCAAACCATATCTGGATGAGAGGATTTTTGACCACTGACACTTTGTTTCAAATTAGTCTTCTGACAGAGCCAACCTGCACTTCATGTTCTCTATTCCAGAGTTCAGGAGTCAGATTGAGTGGTCAGACGGCTGTAGATCTCTGTCAGATTGAAGTGGCTCACATTTGAGTTATCATAGCTGGTCAGAGGACTACTGATTACAGGTAGATCCTCCAGGTGTGATTTATCAGCCCCACCCACACCTGATAACATTAAATACCGATAGCCACTGGGATAGCTACACTCAAAGTTCTATGTATATGTGGTCAGATGAAAGGCATTTCAATCCACATCATCTGTCATTGTTTTAAGATCAAAGAGAGTAAACACCTGTATCAACACACAGGTGAGAAGGCTCAGTGGAAATAGACATGCTTTAAATTTGTATATAAATTTATTCAGCCAACAACTGTATGAAATAATAAGCATATGAACAAAATGCATTAATATTACGAGAATAAGCTACTTCAGTGGGTGAAGCAGCTACCCTCCAATTGTCAGTATTACAAAATTCACAATATT
>JAVFBX010207712.1:0-12161 GCA_034783855.1 Mopalia kennerleyi
AACATGGGCGATGGAAACATTGCCGTCTACACTACTGAATACGCTGTTTCACACTTCTAGTTAATGGACTTCTGATAACACGTATAACAATTCGTATCTGCCCTTCGACACTATACTCCACAACGGCTAGTAGGCCTATGGGGGGACTTTCTTCAGTTGCATGTGGTTGTGAAACCTATAGACCCTACAGTGGGTACCTCAGTTCATTTCTATGTCGCTCCGCAATATTTCAAACGAAAGTATGTCGTGTTGTAGTCAAATTGAGTATATACTTATTCGTATTAAGGATTAACTTGAGGTCATTATGTCACTGATCAGGTCATATTTACAAGTCAACTGTTATAATAGGTAAGTGGAGGACGTAAAAAATACTGACCAATGCTGTTCGGTTATTATTAAGTGTCTTAATCTAACGAGTTTTACTCGCAATGTGTTACAGTCTAGTTTCTTCGAAAGGAAAATATTGTCTGTGTTGTTTTCTCCGTTCGGCATAATTTTAAAATGGTCTTGTATGACCCACGCCTATCACTAAAATTATAAATTTATCATAGTAGCACTACACATATAGCCTATAACAGGAATAATTCAGCACAAATTTTTAACTGAAGCTGTTGAATGTTGAATGCATAATATGCCACCGTAGTCTATAGTCTTACTGACAAATTGTTCGCAGGTCAAAAGTTAATCTGCTTGACCGGATTAAGGATTCAGGTCCAGCCGGTCATAATGTCAGGCCAAATGTTATTGGGTCAGATCACGGTCACTGATGTCGTATGTGAATCATGGCCATCACACACTATTTGTTTATAGGGGTTTGATTGAGGTTTAACGTCGTATTCAATGGTGTTCACTTATGTGACGACGGCTTAATCTGAGAGGACTTACTTAAATGCGATGGAAACCCCGGTAAAACACGGTCACCTGGCCTGTGAGCCTTTGATTGTAATTAGTAAATACGTTATAACAAAAATAATAGCTTTTATCCTAATTATAAATGTGTGACACATATATATTCGAGAAAAATCAACAATAAGGGAAGAAATAAAAAAATTACCAAATGTTTGGATTTGTAGGGCCTATACATTATATCAGAAGTATATCAAGGGACAAATCCAACCATTTGGGGTTTTTTTTTTTTCGAATATATATATATATATCTCACAAACTTTATAATTAAGATAAAAACAATTATTTTTTTTAATAACGTACTTTATTTACTATCAAATACTTACAGGCCAGGTGAGCGTGGGTATAAAACTCGTTGCGATTACAGGAGCCATATCGTGTGACTCCCTCATATATAGGCCTTACCCGAGGTTGACAGACACACTATGTGTATGCCTTACCACTGAACCATGGCCCTGTTGAAAGGGAAGAAAACACTGTGACGTGTATTGCGGGCTCTGAACCTTGTTACCCGAACAAAGGGGAGTCCATTTAGTTCAACTAGAATCTAGGTTAACAGAACTAGTACACATGACGTTAATACGCCTTTCATCACATCGACAGTCGCTGCCAGATGTAACCAACACGTGCTATACAGTTAATTTGAGGTTGGACATTTACATCCCTTTGTGTGAACGGGTTCAGTTGTTTGCGGTACCATCTACATTATTCTGTCAAAGTTTGAAAAAAATATTTTCAATACGAAAATAATGAGGAAGATACATTACATAATAAAAGTATTTCATGCGAAAGGGGAAGGTTAAATTGAACAGTTTTATTCATTTAAAAAATTATTAAACTTGTTAGTACTTTTATAGTGTGTATGTTTGTTTGATTTGGGTGACTTGTATCTTTAAAAAGGGATTTGTATTGATCTACAGCTGAATGATATCAAATAATATAGTCCCGGTGTATTTATTCAGTTGTAATTTGTCTTGCTATGACCCCACAGTTTACGCCGTTTTAGCGGATATCACTACATTTAGACATTCAAAATGGTACTAGTTTTATGACCAAGCGGACTGTTTGTAAGGCATGGAGGTAAGACCAATTCCGGTTTTAATCAAATGTCTTGTACCATACTATGTAAAGTTTCTGAGTGGTTGTACAATATAATTTTGGTAACATCCATAATAATTATATGTTGTTTTAAACTTCTTTGGGCTGCTCATTCGTGGCATATGTCGCCCTAAATATTGGCAGAAATAAATGCGCGATGGCATGCCATGGCGTACGAGTCTTATTCTCGGGCACTATAGAAACTCTTTGCGAGAATACGACTAATATACGTTATATACAAAGTTATTTCCCTTTGCATATATGATCTCTAGAGTGGTCTCCCCTACTATATCAAAACGTTCCATTTTTTCCCCCGCCTATTATTAACTAAGCAGGATTTGAACGGTGTAATGAAAAAAACTTATAATGAAATGAATAAAGAAACATTTGATTCCAGAAAAATGTTATTTAAAACAATCTCTTGACCCACAGTGTATTTCTTAATTTTCTTTAACGCGAAATAAATAATAAACAAGAACAGGTTTTTATTTATTTTATTTTTTACTATTTTTCTAAGATTGTTATCGCAGTGTGTGTATGGAGCTATTAGTTAATCATATAGGTATATGGTGAACTCGTCATACAATACAGATATTACTTCCCGCAACAGCTTTTCCTGCATAACCAATTCAATCGACCAACCGATTGATTGGCCGATTGATTGATTGACCGATTGTGCTATTGACCGATTGAGCGATTTAGCTGTTGGTTTATTAATGTTTTACCCCAGTGTTGTATTCCAGTAGTACTTTCCACTAGCACAACCTGAAAGTTCTCACATTCATTTCTGTAGCTCTCGTTATATACCTTAAACAGATTTTATTCCAAGTCAAAAGGCATAAAAAGCACCAATACACATGCAAATATAATCTTAAAACAAACGTGAAACAATTTCACAGTTAAACCATCAGATAGAACTTAGTTATTTTTGTCCTATCAATCTTAAATAAGAAATCTGGTGATGGATCATAACCAAATAGTTTAAAGTCGGGATAGTACAGTTCCCGGAGTTTGTCTAAGTCCTCCATGGGCACAGTGCTAAACGCTTCAATTAAGGCTTCTTGTCTATTTAACACAGCCTCATTAGACGTCTTCTCATGCGAATCTAAAATGAACTTTTTCAGTTGAGGAAACGGTATACTAAACAACAGATCCCACTCTCTTGGAAATTCTATTTTTTTGTCTATTAAACCCCTAATTTGTAGCTTTTTTAAGAGACGTTTAATAGCCACAGGAAAGCGCATGCAGTGTCGAACAGTTGTTGGGAAAAATCTGTAGAAATTTTCTACGTTCATTTCTAGTCTAGTCTTTGCGGTTTCTCTTTCCATATCGTTGAACATTGATCTGTTCAGATATCGTTTGATGATAAAATCACCTTCAGTCTTTAGAGTTTCTAATTTGCCTATGATATCAAATTCTAACTGGCATGGGCTACATCGTTTGTATATGGGTTTCCAATGCTGGTCAGCGTGGTCACTATTTAAGTCGCTTATCACATATTTAATGAACTCAGGGACTTCCACATTTTGTCCACAGCGTAAGGATATTTCGTCTGGATTTTTTCGCAATCTTTTGACAATTGTTTTGCCTAAGCTCCAATAAAGGGGATTGGGGGTAAAGAACTTGTCAATATATGCTGCCAATAGCCGAGAGTATGGTTCTCTCACGAGGAGCATCGATTTGAAATGTTTTAAGTACCAGTGGCCCATGTCAAAGTCCATATTTCTAAAATGTAAAGTAGACTTATTTGTGCCAAAGTCCTCATGCCTATTAAAACGCTTTGTCGGATCGTCTTTTAGCGAATTCTCTAATAAAACGTTGGAAAAAAAGGTAGAAGCAATCTTTGGTACGGGGCAGTAGGCTAAACCATATCTTTGACTAATGATCAAACTTTTCACTGATCCCATGCCTCTCCATTCCATCCCATTCGCCTCACAGCCTTCTAGCAAAAGCTTTCTCCTCTCTTCGAAGACTTTGTTCATGGTTGAGTCTTTGTCTAGAGACGTCACCTTCTGCAATTAAACAAAAGTCAATTAAATCACGCTCCTGACAGGATTTTTACTAACATATACTTCACACAGTAGCCAATCCCAGCTCTATTAAAAATATATGATCGTTTAAGCGAAGGTATTTGACACAGTTCTATGTCCTTAGTGCACGTTGGCAGAGCACCAGTACCAACGATTAGAAGTGGTTATCAACAACATAGTACATTCACAACATCACATAATACTTAGCCAATGTTATTTTTAAGTCAAGCAATTGGTTAATGGGTTTCTGATCAGTTTACTGAATCAGCCATTTCATGTTTATTCACCCCACACTAGTAAGGACATGAAACAAATATGGACAGAATCACACAAATGTGAAAAAAAGTTCCATAAGTCATTTTAGATCCGGTAAATATATTTATTTATTTAGACCTATGTAAATAGATACGTTGCGTTCATACTGGTCTAAGTAATAAGTTACCATCGCAGTGGTTTTATTCTACCAGTCATTTGCGACAGAATTTCTGTGCATAGCATTTACTTTGACCTATGTAAATAGACACGTTGCGTTCATACTGGTCTAAGTAATAAGTTACCATCGCAGTGGTTTTATTCTACCAGTCATTTTGCGACAGAATTTCTGTGCATAGCATTTACTTTGACCTATGTAAATAGACACGTTTCGTTCATACTGGTCTAAGTAATAAGTTACCATCGCAGTGGTTTTATTCTACCAGTCATTTTGCAAGAGAATTTCTGTGCATAGCATTTACTTTGACCTATGTAAATAGACACGTTGCGTTCATAATGGTCTAAGTAATTTGTTATCATAACAGTGGTTTTATTATACCAGTCATTTTGCAACAGAATTTCTGTGCATAGCATTTACTTTTAAATGTAAACTCCTTCGAAGTACAACACTGTCATGTAAATCAGATACTGTTGAGCACGGTGTCGAATACAAATCAATCAGTGAATAATATTTATTCGACATTCTAATTTCAAGTAGCCCAATTCCAGCCCATAAGTGCACACACCCAAGTCGTTGGCAGTATTTTTAGACATTAGTTAACTAACTTCAATGTGTCATGGTCAAGGCAGTTGACTTAAATATATCTAGTAAAAATGACGGAAATCAGAATGAAAGATTTATTAAAAATTAATGTGATAATTCGACTTTTCTGTATAATTCATAGATAGGTCAATACTAAAACAATTGATCCTAAAAGAAAATGAGGAGTCAATCGCCGGATGGAATGAGGTGTAAGCGTCGTGTACCCAAGAATACTCACTCGTGTCACACCGTCCTTCCCCTTGGACAAAGCGACAATGTGAACTAAAAAATAAGTAAAATGGACATTCTGGTAAAAAAAAGTAAGAAAATACTAAATTTCACCTAGTTTAAACAAATACTTTTTTTTATAAGTTTGTCTAAAATGTAAGAATGCGACCTCTAGTGCGTGTGTGTGTTTGTCTATTTTTAATGTCACATTCAACATTTTTTTCACTTATAAGAAGGCTGATTGTCCAACTTTTACTGCTATTATATACGGCAGACAACGATAGGAAACCTCGTGATAGACAGATTCACTCCGCTTGACTCTCTTGCACACCTGACCCTTGAAACTAGTACACTTTTTAGAAGAAGGATCAGCAGTGGAATATGATGTATGATTCCAGGTTCTCAGTTTTTATACATTTGTCTGATTCTACTAACAGCACTATCGATGGTGTCTGCAGATAATTTGTATTGTGTTGGAATTGTAATTGCATATCGGGGATGATTATAACAATTTAGAGTTATATATTTAAAAAATATTCAATTTGGTATACAATAATAACGTTGACAAAATATGATAATGAGGATTCAGTGATTGTACGGAACATTTACTTAATGGTACCTACCATCCGGTTTACTTGCTTTTTGGGGTTCAAGAAACAATGATTCAATTAAGAAATCTGTTTTTCTATTTTAAATCTGCTTGACTGTGCTGCATCTCAACCGTTTCGATACACTTTATTGTTGTATTAGGTCCAAAACTACTCTTAGCGAGCAGAGCCCATTTATTCAAACCGTTATGTGTTTATCCGCTGACTCATGTCGCAGGTTGTTTCGAGGATTGGCAGATCAGGGTTACTTCGAACAGGGTAAATTAGGTCATGCCATTTGGCGCATACTAATAGAATAGAAGTAATAGAAGATTTTAATTGGATGTTTATAAGTAAACCCTGTTCTGCGGATCCTCGAAAAAACGAGCATGGCTGTTTCAGAGGATATAAAAAACAATTTATGTATATCCGATAAATAATGAGAGCCAAGTGTGTATTCTCGTACCTTTTAGATTCCCAAGCTGCTGATTGTATATTACACATAGAAAACCTGCTAAAAGTATAACTGCCAACAGCAGGGGCCATTTCCTAAACCACTTAGAGACGGATGAAGAAGCCACGTCTGACACTACAAAGTCAAAGATTAATGAAGATAAGAATATGATAGAATCACACTAGGCGGTTCTGGTAATCGTGTGGTAGGGGTGGGGGATCCTCCCGGCCTTCCACCGTGGGCCCTACTATGGGATAGAGTGTGAAATGGATAGTCCGTCGTCATATAAGTGAACGACTCTAGAGTACAGCGATAAGCTCATATCAAACAAATACAAAATCCATACCCATCGAAAGGTACGTAAATTTGTCCATCTATGAGCGGACAATAGGGTCAATAAAGATTTGTTTAATGAAGCATGTAGAGTGTACAACGTTCAACACAATTTCGGGCATTAAACGCAAACAATTAAACGATAAACATAAGATGTAAAACTGTCTGAAACAATTGATCTATTCTATAAATAACAACGAACACAGCTCTGCGGTCTTAATGAGACAACTATGACCGCTTTGTTTATCGCAGTTCCGACTACTCCTCCCCCCCCCCCCTCTCCCCCTTCACAGAATAGCACTGCATGAGCATACTAATAGTTAAAATCCATCTCGAAGACAAAAACAGCCTATACTTTAAATTAATAAATTCATTATTCCGTAATCAAACTTGTGGTGTTTTCATATTTTCAATTCCCAAGGGGGTAAACACACGTTACATACCAGCATGCTATTGTTCATCTGCAAAATTTTGTTCTTAACATAAAGCACAAATAGGGAATAGGTTGTCGCGAACATAATTTAAAATATGTCTACTTCACAATCGCCTTAATTTATGGCACCAAAATTTCAGAAAAATTGTTTTGTAAGACTTTTTCTGCAGCATTTTTCGCTGTTTTACATTTCAACTGAGTCTGATGGCGTTGTCATGGCAGCACGCGATGCTAAGAGAGGCAGATTAATAATTCCTATTTCTTTTGAGGCCGCGGGAGAGATCTTTTTCTGTCTTTTTGGGGTTATTATCGAAACATCCTTCTGTCTTTTCCGTACCGGTATAGATCTGTCGGAGATCAATGGAGCCAATCATTTTACACGAAAATGTGTAATATTAAACGCCGGATATTTTGAGTGCATGCGTGGAAATGAACCAAAGTACCCCCAAAAACGACAAATAAACCAGTTTCTTGGGTAAAATAACTTTTGAACAAAACACTGTTCGTTTCTCATGTATGACAAAGTAAAACAAAATGTGTCCACTGTAAGTAATTCGATGTTAATGTCCCTTCGATGACGTCACCATACCATCAGACGTGAACAATAAAAACATGGATTACTCAGTCAGATTATGAAAATAAATCCATACGAGTTACCTCCCGTGATTGTCATCCGAAATAACTCGCTCCTCATCCGAGTTTAGTTAAGGAACGGAAATGGCTAACGGATGTTCCGGCATGGGTACGTGTGACCGTCTCCTCAGACAATGCCATTGATTCCAGCAACAAAAAGAGAGAGGTCATCCGAAAGAAGCCGAGGTCAACTCTAGCTAACTCAAATTTTATCGCCTTTGGAGGCAAGGTAAGAAAGGAAGAGAGGCTTAATGCGACGATCTTCTTTTTCGCCTTGCCTCGGGAAGATGTTATTCACATAACAACTCAAAGGAATAAAATGTAAGAGTCCATTTGAATGGGACAAATACATCTTTATTATTTGGTCAAACAGTTAATGACTTCTGAACAACATAAATACCGCAATTTAAGAAATGACAGTTACCTGATGAAACTGTTGAACTTCTAGTCAGATCTAAAAAAGACAAAACATACAATTAACCAATTCTCAATGAGTAAAGGACCTCTCCACTCAAGTAAATGTTTAACAGGATATAAACGAAAAACGGAAAAAAGTATTCTATGTGTAATATTTTGAAACCCTATCCGCCTAACCACTCACAGGAATAAAAAGGCAAATGGTCAATAAAATTAAAATATATTGTGTAAGTACTTCAAACAAAAGCGGAGCTTAGACATGCTGTATAGCATATCACGGAGCACCTATATAGGCTATGCCCATAATTTCTTGCTGACAATAAACGCCTTTTTTGTTAAGATGTATTCTCAAATATTATTATTATTATTTTGCTACAGGAATTGGCTTTACGACCCTTCTGCCAAAAACAGATGTGTATGTACATTACACAAATATAAACAAAAGAACAAAAGACATGTAAGATGTATTAATAAATAAGCAATCAGCCCAAGCGCCTTGCTAAGACAATCGCTGTCAGAAAGAACTGGGGGATCTAAAACCTGGGACAACACTACACCATATAACAAACGATGACGTTACTAGCATAAGAATCATTTAGTTAATCAATTTGGTCCAGCTGAATTTTTTGTCACAATCTTATTTGTGAGAACCTTTTAGGAAATCAGAAAAACGTAACGTCAATCGAATGGGACAAATACATCTTGTATTATTTGTTTGAACAGTGGATGACTTATGAACAACCTATATTCCGAAATGGAAGGAATGACATTTACCTGGTGAAACTGTGGAAATTCTAGTAGGATCTGAAAAAGACGAAACGTAAAATTAACTAATTCACTATAGGTAAAGGACCTCTCCAGTTAAATAAATGTTGCATATAATATAAATGACAAAACAGAAATTTCGTTCAAAGCAAAGTTGATGTTTTCTATATAATATGTTGAAACCTATGATAGATATGTATATATATAGGTGAAATGAACTAGTTTATAAAGATATCGATTTATATAAACTACTCTTGTTGAAATCTGTCGGGTTAAGTGGAAAAGATAGAGTGAAGTTTAACTACTATTTTCTCGGTGTGCTTTCCCAATTCTCGGAATTAAACTCTGAATAAGTGTATATTGATCTCCAAAAACAATTAATTTATTCCGTGAGTAAGAACAAAATGATTCGTATGGATAGCTTCTCACCAGTGAGCGTTTAACACTAAAACTTGTTAATTTTTTTATGAAATTGTGTGCTAAATACTGAGCCCTCAGTGACCCAGATCATCTATAGGTAAACTGTATCAAGTTACCAGATCATCTATAGGTAAACTGTGTCAAGTTACCAGATCATCTATAGGTAAACTGTATCAAGTTACCAGATCATCTATAGGTAAACTGTATCAAGTTAACAGAGTCGTAAAATCAATATTTTATCTAACTGTATCCTTAACATGTCAGTTTTATCCTTTAGCTGATGTGTGGAAGCTAGGGAAATAATGAAGGCAAATGCAAAATGTGTTGAAACTCCTGTTTCTCAAATAGTGTATTGTGTTTTGATGGTTTACCATAAATTAGATTGTAAGCTAAAACATTAACAAGAAAACATTGAGAATAAGGTAAACTTTGTAATTTGGTATTTTTTTGGTGCGTCCATTCAATACAATTTGCACAAAATATCGATTTTCCTTTTTACGTTTTTTAACACAGAGTAAAATCATTTTATACGAAACATTGATTGCAAAAACTGAATTCATTGTGGTGCGTCGATTCAACAACGTTTCTGAGTCACAAAATATCTATTTTCAACATAATTTTTTTAATATAAGGGCAGTGTCTCGTCAAATTTATGATGAATTAAACACCTTCTTCTAGATGTAAAATGGGTTTCCGTTAAGGTACTCTCTATTTATGTAGTTGAAATATAGACGTTTGGACATTTGAAGACAATATTATACCTCCTCGATCTTGGCAATCGGTTTTTACTCATAAAACCCAGTTTTGGGTGACTGTTTCTTTCAGGCTTGGTTGCAAGTGATGTTTTAGAAGATTCGCAAGCACGAAACCTCTTAAGGGTATGACAAAAAATATAAAATAGCATGTAAATTTCCTTCTTCATAGAGTAACATAACGCCCAACAATTGTTTGTGCGTTTGTAGTTTTGTTTTATATAATTTATTTATGAGTTGTTTTTTCGAATTTATTTACGGGTTGCCTTGGGTCGATTGAAAGCTTTATATCTTACGGACTGCTAAGGGTAAACAAAACTCGGACAGTACATGTTCTCATATTCTGCGGTAGGCTGTGGCAACAAGACTGGGAGAGTATGGGCGATACACAGCTATATCTAAATAATGATAGCTTGCTATTTCGACTCCTGTAGTTTGTTGTGTTTTAAAGTTTAAACAAACAGTGCATGTAACTTGTTTGCTGCAGTAGTAACATATATATATATAGACATCAGCCGAATCTTTAACGGTCCATCCCATTCAATAAACGAGATACATGGTTCATTGCCGTCTTCACGCACTTTGCTGTGCCAGTTGTTTTTGTCTTCCAGATTAAAATAAATTAGACTATGTTCATCCTTTTGGAAACCACTCCTCTGTCTCAACCAATGAACGGAAGACCCGATAAACTTATAGATTCAGGAGTATCTGTCCACGTTTCACTTCAGCTTTATCCCTCTGCTCAACTGACGCCAAGAACTTTTCTCTGCGTGACTCTACACCTAATCATCGAGCCCCATATCATCTTCAGAAAGTCAAAATCTGCACCCATTCGCTGTATTCCTTTAAGCCATCGATAACTTCACAATACTGACAAAGTAGCATTCTGTTGGATAACTGGGGCTTTGGGCGTCCATGGTAACATCGATTGTGTAAATGTAGATTGGAGCCAAATAGTCTGCATTTCTAAATACCTTTTGACAGTTTAATAAAGTCTATGTGAAACGGAAATCCAGGTTAAATTCCTTGACCTACACCCTGTTCTGTTATCTGATTTTAAGTCATCTTAATTTGGTCAAAAGGACAAGCGGTTCTGACATCATTTCTTACAGGACGAAATAACAACAAATAAATAATTTGTTTCTGCGTATACGACATCAAACAACTATTGGTGGACAGCGTGCACAATCACCTCTAATAGTTACTACTCTCACAACATTGCTGACAAAGCAGCATGACATTAAGCCGCATGCATCTAACGAAATAATAAGATCTTAAATGTAAATGTTAAATTTCTTAATATATTCATGAATTTAACCCTTACATTTTATTGATGGTCAAGTCTATTTTTTAACATTGTTACAAAATGTAAAGATAGTATTTTTCATGCACAAGTCCAAGAATTACGTTTGAAAATGTATTTTATATATTTAAAAAAAATTGTTACAATATTCAGGCCGCACAGTAGCTGAAAAAAAAACGCTGCATGAGGTGTTAAATGAATCAATCAGTCAAATCAACGCACATGCCAATATGTCGAGAAATATATCACACTTACATCCTACGCATGTCATCCCATCGGACTGCAAAGCAACTCTGTCTGCACAAGCGCAAGTTCTTCCTTGTTCGGTGGGCAAACAAAATGTACTACATCCGCCATTGTTTATTGAGCACGAGCTTTTCTCTGAAACATATATTTATTCAAGGGCTGAGGAGTCGATCGTATTTCAGTACCGGCTAACAATAAACGGTGTGTTCAGTAACGCTGAGCGGGCCTGACAGTTATAACATTAAAGCTGATTACGTAGTCTCAGAAAATCAAGAAATAGTTTGTAAAGTATAAACACATGGTGGAAGCTAGTGCTTTTATAAGGGATATTGTCCCTTCGATAATATTTCAGTCGGTATTTTGTTTGGTGGTTTGTTTGATTGCGCTTTTATGTTGTTCTGAAGTTTATTTCACTCCAATAACAGCGTGCCAGCTAAAAGGATGCTGAAAACAAAGACATCATAGACCAGATCAGTGCTGCCCGTGTTCTGAGATCACCAGGGTAACTTAAGCCTGGCCAATCAGAGGACGCAAAACAAAG
>JAVFBX010207723.1:0-12160 GCA_034783855.1 Mopalia kennerleyi
ACATTCGCATTTAGCGGGAAAATTGTCTGCAGTTTTCACTCATTGCCGGGAAAAAAACATTTTTTCGAGCCGTGGGTACATGTACTTGCTTTTCCTTGAAATTTAAAAAACAAAACAAAAAAAACAAATGGTGTGCAGTATTATCTTTAGCTCTGCCTTGAGCTTGAAAGTCTGTGAAACCATTCTCAATATTATATCATTTAACCAATTTCACAGTTAAACAAACTGACGTCAATACCAATCAGCGATAGTGCTAGGGTTGTTGGAATACACCGCCGTCATATAATTGAAATACCCTTTAGCACGGTGTAAAACACCAATCAATCAACCATACTGATTAGAATGTGACTGGTATTATTGACCCAAACATCCCAAAAGTATTTCAATGTACTGTTGATCAATTCCGCTTGACGATCAATAGATATATTAGTATTAAAGTCACACGGTGTGGCTCTGGGAATCACAGGGATGGTTTTTACCAGGTTTCCTTTCAGTTTTCCACTGTAAGGCAAGAGCCCAGATCATGCATTTGCTATAAAAGCTATGGTATCATATTTTTTGTAAATCCAGCAAGCAAAGGTGTTTGAGCCCTCCCTGGTGACAGGCCTGTCTGTGTTGTTCATAACTTATTATATTCCCTCGCCTACACTCATCGTTCATATGTTTTTATGGTAGCCCATGTGTCTTATGATTGACATCATAATTTGTTGCCAGATATGAGGCAACAGGCAAGTATGGATTAAACTCCAATAATACAAATAAATTGTTTTCTTTTAAAAAGTTTTATTTTCATATTAATACAGTTAAATAATGTCTTAATCGTGTCCTTATTGTTAAACCACAGATTCGGTCCATGCTGCTGAAATTCTTGAGCGATTGCGGGAACGCTACGAAACAAGGGGAGAGGATTTGTCATCCTTAATATGTATGCTTGACAGTCCCTTGTTTCGACAACTTTTAACACTTCAGGGCTCGCTCGATGAATTGAAACAAATTTCGTCCAATCGCCATATCACCGAGGATGATTTTGATTTTTCTCCTACTGGTGAGCTACTAATTAATGAAGCCTTACATGATAGCCCTGATGGGGAGGATCATGTTTCTGCCGTCCATGCCGGAAAACTTTCCGTCGAACTTCCCGATGATTCGGGATACTTGGTTCCAAGTGGTGGCATATCAACGCACAAGTACAACATTGAGTTCCAGCGTGCCATGGAAAAGTCTGCTCAAGGTCGAGATGTGGAAACAATCCAGTTGACAAAAGAGGAGAATAAGAGTTTGGGTTTCAGTGTCGTTGGCTTAAAAAGTGAAAACCAGGGAGATCTGGGTATTTTCGTACAAGGAATACAGCCTGAGGGAATAGCAGACAGGTAGGTCATATTTTTACGCAGATTGAAAATTGTTGGAAAATTATTCCATATCTAGCTTTTAGATGCTTCAAATGGATCATGCTTTGTTCTGTTTTCCCTGTTCTATGGAAGAACTTTATAAACCCTCTATTTATCTTTATGGAAATTATAAAACAAAAATAAAGCCAGGTTTTGCTGCTTTCATAATTTTCTTTCTTTCAGAATTCTTTACACAACACATGTATTTGGCAAACTTTTTGCTAGGACACAAATTTCAATCATGAAATTGTTTTACAGCGGCATTTTGATTATATTGGTTCTACTATTGTAGCTGTTTTAAAAAAAGTGTTATGTTTCTTGTTGCATCTCCATCGTAATGAAATCCATCTTTCACACCCAAAGTGATCTGCCAGTGTTTATTGGAACTACATGTACATGTATTGATAAATACAATGTGGTGAATCGCACCTATGTTTTTTCTGATATAAACAAATGTACAGCGTGCCATGTGCTACACATAAAGTTCTTCACATATCAATCTGTTTGAGAGTTTTTGTTCTTAATATATGCATGCTGAAAGAGTTTGCTTGCTGAGAAAGCAAAATTAAGATCTTTGATTTTCTTTTCTGCAGTGATCTGTGATAATCTAATATTAGTAGAAACAAATTTTCTCCTTCCATCCATTTATCACTATGCTTAACTCTAGAAAGATGTATTGGACCGTCACATCTACCAAAAGTTCCTGACTATCTGTAAATTATATTCTCTTAGCATTGGTTATCCAAATGGGTACAATTTTGATGGAATTTGGATTTAACAACATGTATCCTAAACATCAAACTATTATAAATATATATACTTCAATTACATTGAGAATTTCCGTGCAGGTAATAATAATATATAAGAAATAATATATGAAAGAAAAAAAACAGAAAATAAAACAACCCGAAAAACCCATAACAAACAAGGATTACAAGGTGATTCACATTTTCCTCTAGTAAGCAGATACTTCTTTTTACCAGCAACAGAAATTTACACCTCTTTCAGATTTGTTTACGGATTGGTTGATGAATGTGCTGCCTCTTACATTAAATATTCAGGAAGTCGATAAAGTAACATTTCTCTTTCTTTCTTCAAGTTGAATTGTTGAACTGATTCTGTCAACAACTGAGTGTGAATAGATAAAATGGGCTAACAGGAAGATATTTAAATTCAAATGTGACCATTTAAATGTTTCATTAGCGGAAGAAAGCTGACATTGAGAACTAGAACCTCTGAATGGACAAACAGTGACAAGCTCAAACACCCTGATGGTTGTAAATTTTCACTATCTCAGTCTCTTTCTTTACAACAAAATTGCTATCGATCTTTGATCTATCATTTAGCCTCTTGTGGTTTGAGTTAAAATTCTGGATGAGAACAGTTTTGTGGTTGGCAGAGTGGAAAGAGATAAGGTGATGGGTGATTTCTATTGATTAATACTATCCTTTCTGAGGTAAAGGATGGATGAGATATAGGGTCGATGACTACCATTCAGCATCTCCCTCTTATAAACTTTTGATGGTTTGGGTTACTATTGGTTGACATTTTTCTCGATTATTTTGTGGTTTGAAATTGTCCGTTAATCCACTGCCCCATTGACCTAAGTCTTCGTGTACCCACTACCATGACTACTCGTCGGATTTACTGACTAAATTTCGTCTTCTATAGATTTCTTCTTTAATCAATTTAACCACAAGAAGGAAATTGTGTTGAAATGTGGGGTAATTTGTGGAGTTTACAACAGCTGTACTGTTGATGTAGTTGTAGGCTGTAGCCCTTCAGGCCTTGGGGAGGTCAGAACGATTTCCTCCTGTGTTTTATCGTGGTTTTGGGATTAATCGAACCAATTGAAGCAGCCTGCTTTTATTTTGATTGTGTCAGTTATTGACCAATATTTCTACTGCAATTGCCCTGTGGCGAAGGGCAGTTTGTTATGATTTTAACAAGCTAAGTCGTTTTTACTTAGTGCTGTAGAAGGATACATTTTCTAATTTTATAACATCTACATTTCAGAAGGTTTTTGATAAACTGAGTATAAATTTCAGAAAATGAGAACTGGTTCTGTGAATTTAAAGGTTGTTTTGATAAGACAGTTCAACATCCCTGTGACAATAATTTGCCAAACAGTGGGTTTGCAGTGTGCTTAGGTCATTTCACTGGAACCGGCACAGTAAGCAAATTGATACTAATAAAGACGCCACAACGACTAGGTTGAACACCATGCAGAGTGCAAATCCCAAATCAGACCAAAATTCATGTATACATGTTCTTTCAACTCTTATTAGACTAGACAACATGCCTAAATAATTTTCTTTTAAAAAAAATTAAATAAAAATACTGTCATTTTCACATATTGATTGGTGATTTAGACAAATCCAGATTTGGTACATAGTTACTAATGGTTAATTTAGAGCCTATTTTGCATGATTAAAACAAAACACCATTCCGAGGTATTTTTTTTTCATTCTCTACGATGCTCCATTTCATAATTGTTAGTCTGGTTGACAGTGACGATTTTTGTCTCGAGGCTGGACAAACTGTTCAGCTATCTGTTGTAAGGACTGCTCTTAGCACTGTATCTGACTTCAGTCAGCAGCTTCACCCGAAGAGCTTAGATTTAAATAACACCAGGGTCGCTCACAATGCACCAGAAATGTTAACATTTTATAAACAAATCCAAATTTTAAAAAAATAGTGTGATTAAACATTAGTTTAAGAAGATCAAAAAGATCACACTTAAAATAAGTCAGTGATGTTACATAATACACATTTATTGCCTTGATAGTCACTAACTTTTGGCATTTGGCACCAAACATCATGATCCAAATTAACAAAGTTAATCTAATATTTAAAGAGTGCCATTTGTTCATGTGGCCGGTGTAATAACTAGCAAGTAAACAAATCCATGCAAACTTTCAAATTTACCAAAGTTAAGAAATAAAAGAAAGTTGAAAAACTTTTAAATAAACAAAAGTATTTTAGTGCCTTTTTTGTGTTTGTGGGTTTTATTGTTCTTCTATTTGCTGTTTTCAGTGCCCGTTGTAAACAATCCTGTTTGCCAACATAAAAGGTGAAAAAACCTCTATTCAGGGGAGATTAATCTTGTTTACCAAACCAAGTAGCAGAGCCTAAGGCTGTTTGTTCTATTTGCATTATTAGTTTTCAACAGAAGATATCAGTAGAGTATGAAAGTGCTTTTATGAATGTTTTGTCCCTTTCAAAATAAAACGAATCATTTTAAGAAATTGTAATTTTTGCCACTTCCCAGAAATTTCATGATGTGTTTGTTACAATCGTTTTGATTCAAGTTCTGTACAGTAATCTAACAATATGTTATTTGACTTCTGTATTCTAACAATACGTTATTTGAGTTCTGTATTCTAACAATACTTTATTTGAGTTCTGTATTCTAACAATACGTTATTTGAGTTCTGTATTCTAACTATTTATTCCTTTTGATTTAATTTCTGTATTTTAACAATTCAATCATTTTGATTCAAGTTCTGTATTCTAACTCAATAATTTGAGTGCTTTAGTAATAAATACAATTGTAAGAATACTCATTCTAAGCATGTAATTTAATAATTGATTGATTGGTCATACACAACCAAAGAGACTAAGGTTGTATAGCTTTTCTGTTTATCAGGTTTTTCTTCTCGCATTAGACTTAAACAAACTAACACATTCTCATGGTTTGGTAAAAGTTTGTTTTTTTTAGTACCCTTGCCTCAAACTTGAGTTTTGTGATCAACCAAACTTTGATTTGGCAGCACTTTGATGTATATGTATGTGCCTAGTTACCCGTTGCTCTTATTCTCTCCAAGCTAAGGCGGTACAAACCTTTTGTACTTATCAAGTAACATATACCTTATCAACACTGACTATAACTTTGCGATAAACCCACAACACCATCTTGACTTTCCAGCGAAGTCTCATGGCGAAGCTCTGTAAACCAACAACACCATCACAACCTTCTCGCGAAGCCTAATCGCGAAGCTCTGTAAACCCACAACGCCATCACAACCTTCTCCCGAAGTCTCATGGCAAGGCTCGGTAAACTCACAACACCATCATGTCCTTTTCCCGAAGTCTCATGGTGAAGCTCTGTAAACCCACAACACTACATGTCCTTTTCCCGAAGTCTCATGGTGAAGTTCTGTAAACCCACAACACCAGCATGTCCTTTTCCCGAAGTCTCATGGTGAAGCTCTGTAAACCCACAACACCAGCATGTCCTTTTCCCGAAGTCTCATGGTGAAGCTCTGTAAACCCACAACACCATCACAACCTTCTTGCAAAATATCATGGCGAAGCTCGGTAAACCCACAACACCATCATGTCTTTCTCACGAAGTCTCATGGTGAAGCTCTGTAAACCCACAACACCATCATGTCCTTCTTGCGAAGTCTCATGGTGAAGCTCTGTAAACCCACAACACTACATGTCCTTATCCCGAAGTCTCATGGTGAAGTTCTGTAAACCCACAACACCATCATGTCCTTTTCCCGAAGTCTCATGGTGAAGCTCTGTAAACCCACAACACCATCACAAACTTCTTGCAAAATATCATGGCGAAGCTCGGTAAACCCACAACACCATCATGTCCTTCTCACGAAGTCTCATGGTGAAGCTCGGTAAACCCATAACACCATCATGTCCTTCTCACAAAGTCTCATGGTGAAGCTCGGTAAACCCACAACACCATCATGTCCTTCTCCCGAAGTCTCATGGTGAAGCTCTGTAAACCCACAACACCATCATGTCCTTCTCCTGAAATCTCATGGTGAAGCTCTGTTAACCAACAACACCATCACAACCTTCTCCTGAAGTCTCATGGTGAAGCTCTGTAAACCCACAACACCATCATGTCCTTCTCCCGAAGTCTCATGGCGAAGCTCTGTAAACCCACAACACCACCATGTCCTTTTCCCGAAGTCTCATGGCGAAGCTCTGTAAACCAACAACACCATCACAATCTTCTCCTGAAGTCTCATGGCGATGCTCTGTAAACCCACAACACCATCACAACCTTCTCGCAAAGTCTTAGGGGAAGCCCATTGGCAGAAGTTTGTTTTCGATGATAGGTGTGACACTATGAATTGTTCATGTTAACAAGACCAGCCTGTGTCTTAAACTGGAATCTGTTTTATTTCAAAACCATTTTCAACATGATGATGACATTACTGCATACATGTAGCATTAATTTCTAATGGAATTTCCTGCACCAACCCACAGATGGTCATGTTGTAGATCTCTTCATGAAGCGAAGCACCAATCAACAAAGTAATCGGTCAATCAGTATATCATTCACCAATCAGCAAGTCCAGTTGATCAATGCTAACACTGTTGTGTTGAAAGACTACGCATGAGAAGACATTTTGATGACAACATGGAACAGTTATGTGGAATGCTTAAGCAATACTTTAATCTATTTATTTTAATCAAGCATATGAGATGGAAACCAGATTTTGATCGTTGAATTTAAATTACGCTTAAGAGTATTGATTCGTAATTATATGCTGCTAAATGTATTATTAGATTAGCCCTAATATTTGGTTTGCTAATTTAGATGTTGAAGCTATAAGCCGGTTGCTATCTTTAACCCTAAGCATCGTTACCTTTGAGAAGATCCATATGAAAGATCCAGCTCTTCCTTCATTTTTCACCTGTATTTTACAAGGACATTTCTTATAACTCTCTTAGACTGGGCACTAAATTCTGTTAACATTTCTATTGTAATGTTAGAGAACAATTTGATATTATTTCATCCGTAACCTTTTAACATATCTGACCAAGACTAGTAAGCTAAAGCTAGACAGGCATAAATCTTTCTAATTAGTTGCTGCTATGGCTTAGTGGCTAGCTTGTGTGCTTATTAATCATACTTCAATGTACCGATCACAGGATCTAGCCTGTGTCAGCCATCAGGTATACCAGTGAGTCACAAGATGTGCTCTAGCAATCATGCGGGTGGCTTTTACGAGGTTTCCTCTCGATTTTCCACTGTCATAAGGCAAGGAACCGTGTGAAGTGAACAATCGGTTGTTATAAAGTGAAACACCCTTGTCTATGATGTTAAACCTCAATCAAACAAACAAACAAATCTAATTAGTCATCTATTGGTGGACCCAGAGGAGACTAAGACCAAGACTTGGTCCAGTTTTGTTAACATTTTCCACAGTTATGGTCATTTTAAGCTAGACAAGTATACGGGATCTCCGTTTCTACAGATTAAGCAGCTGTGGGTAATGCTTCAGCAAATTGAACTCAAAGTACATGTATTTTTTCAGCTGTAGTTATCCTAACTTACAGATTATGCAATTTTGATAATTTTTTGCAAAATTATGGCCATTGTGAGTTTATATAAAATAACTTTCTTTAATCTTTGAGATAATATTAAATATGTTGAAATAGTCAGAACTCAGAAGTTATTCATTTTACTCTTGCCTATCTTTGTAAAGCTTCATTGACTACACGATCAATTCTGAAGAAAATAATGCCCTGAAATTAGATTTTGAGAAATTTCCAACTTTTTTTTTTTAATATAATAGAACTTCAGTGAGTGGAAATGGTTATATAAACCCTTTAAAAAAATTAAGGTTTAATATTTGTACATAAATCATCTAAGCGTCACATCAACAATTGTGGTTTAAGTTATTAATTTAGCCATATTTCAGAAGGCACAGCTATTCACTTTCACGGACTATAATTCCAATCCAAATCCTGACTGTTACCACAAGTTACCGCACAAGGAAGATTTGCCGTCTGTTTGATTGCATTCTATTAAGATATATTGATTATCAGATTAACCTATGGCCATGGCTGCTACGTAATTATTTAACAATTATGTTATGAAACGAAGGGAGATTTTCCTGCTCTACCATGTGACATTGGCACTGTTTGCCCCTTGGGCGATTTCCTCAGTTGTGTTCTCATTAAAAGCAAATACTAGGTCGTCTGGGGTGGCCATTACATAAACATAATGCAAATTGTACTATGATATTATACAAAAGCGTTTACATGCATTAAATGCAACATTTCTCAGGTTTGAAAATATTGATTTATAAAGAACTAAATTCCACAAAATATGGTTTAATAACAGATTGTTTCATTTTGCTGTTTAACAAGTTCATTAACTTCAATTCACATTTTTTCATCATTGGATATTTTAGAATAAGACTAAATTCTCTAAGAAATACTGACCACAATAAAGTATCATCATGTATATTCAACTTTAGAGAATTTATATTAATGAGACCTTTGTAAAAAGGTAATAATGAGTCATATTTTAGTTTGTCATTACCGATTAAGGGTTGATCATTTCCTGAGTTTACATGTGCTTTTTCACTCTCACTGCCTTAATAATGGATTGTGGATTTTACAATTCTTCAGCTCAGTCTTCTAGTTGCCACTACATGTATACCTGATAACTGTATCATTTAGACACCTGGCTGATAATACACTGTTATTATGTTGTTATTTGATGTAGACTATGAATCGGAGTATTACAGGTGAACAGTTAATTTTGTTAATTAATATGTCATTGTCACCTGATATTGAAATACTGACAATGCAGATCAATTATTGGCATGGTCATGTTAATCATTAGTGTATATGACGTATCTTGGTGTGCACACTGTTTTTATGTACACCTGTAGGTGACAGCTTATTGCAAGGTGTCAATTGAACACATATTGAGCTACCCAGGTCATATCTGATATATGTTTGGGCTACGAGTCACTGTGGATCGAGTGGAAATACTTGATTAGTATATTTAATATGGTAGCTTGTGTTATAATTTTTGTGTGCATGTGATAGTTCAAGGATAGTATAGCATAATTGACTGAGTGAAATAAGCAGGAATCAGGCATGTTGAATTATTGTCTGATCTTGAGGCTGGATGGAAACACAGGAGGTACATGATATAAATTTGATGGAGGTTCTAGTATTTTTACCTGACTTTTCATTTGATTTGATTGGAGCAAGGTGAACAAATTTAATGAATCAAATGAACTGTACAGGTGTTTTAAGCTACAAGTTACCTTGGTTGTAGCGGTAAAGCCCAATCAACTTTAGTAAGAGATTCTCTGACAGCTTTCTGACAGATTTTTTTAATGCATATTTCTAGAGATGTATATATGCATACCTGTATTCAGTGATTCCAATAAACTATTATGGATAGGTGTTTGACAATTAACCTGCAGGGTGGTGCCTTACCAATTAGGTCAGTCAGGAGATGAGAGAATCCGTAATACTGAACTGTCTCTGAGCTGCTTGCATATTAATCAAGTGGTAGCGAGAGGGAGAGAGCGTGTGAGCAGGGCTGGTGAGTACAGAGTGGCTTGCATGCCTCTATTGTGCTACCATTTTAATCAATACCAAACAGCCAGGGAAACCCGGCTTCACGGCTACCCTCACTACAGTCAGCGATTCTGCCAACCTTCCAACAGCACATGAACGCCGGGCGATTATGGTATACCTTGTGGCTGCCGTTTTACCATCGCCGAGACACGCTAGACCAGAAAGCTTGCGGATGTGCAGCAGGTCGCTATAGGCCACCTCCGACTAAAGCTGCAAGCACGGCAAGAGAAATGGCGATAGTGCTTGTTGTAATATTATGGGATGTTACTGGTGCTTATTGATGAGGTGGCTTAACTGTGGTTATAACACATCCCCTACAATACATCAGTTAGCTTCCACTACTGTTTACTGCCTCACATTGTACATGGATACAACAAGGTGTTGACACCACACAACATGGGGCTATGTCAGCACGGTTTACTGTTTTATTCTGGGATTCTATAGTAATGTGGCTCCTGCTGAATAAGAGGTCATTGTACTGAGTAAGTACAGATAATATTATTACTCTATGGTGACTTCATGCTTCATCTTTAGTTTACTACATGTATGTGTATATTGCAATTTGTTATGACTACTTTACCCTTCAATGCTGTCACTTGCACATGTTTACTATGCTCCACACCTACATTGCCATACTACATGTACAAAATCTCAAGTATGTACTACAATTGACACGCTGTCCAACAGTGTTAGGCAGGGGCTCAGCCAGAAATCAAAAGTATGGTGTCCAAAATGGTCATTTTCCTTCACTTTTTAAATAACTGGGTGTCCAATTTTGACAGTTTTCCTATCTCCTGTATGTTAAAACTTCTTTAAACAGGGTGTCCAAATGTGGCAATTGTTCTCTTCAGGGTGTTTTTTTTTGGATGGGTGGACGGGTGTCTGCCGAAGCCATTGGTGTTAAGCGTTGTTTGCACATGTCTCGAGTACTATAGACCCGTACTGAGCAGTTCTAGCTGTCAAATGTCTGTCCTGTACTTATGATGGTCACTGCCTCTTTGTTGCTGCGAGGTTTGCCATAGTGTTTAGTTATCTCGTACATTTATCCAGGTTTGAAGCCTTCTGCTTAAGGACAGGTAGCTTGGAGCATAGCAATGCTGTTTAGACTTCAGCACTGAAGGAAGATAACTTTCTAACAAAGCAACACAATTCACTTGTTATCATTGTGTTAGCATCAACTGTCAGGTACACATTAATGTGAAATTCCATAGATGTTATTGGATTAAAATTTAGATAGATTTTGTGTAAAAAATAGGAAATCATCTTTAAATAGTAAACTATATATAGTTCACAGTAACTAGGCTATTTCTCCCATTTGTTAATTATTAAAACATGACAGCATGGATTTTCGGATGTAACTTGTATTCTGTTGATGCCTTGGGCAGTGTCTCAAATAAAAAACTTAGTAGGGTCATAAGTGCTGTGTTATGTTACAGTGTGCACATGCATACACAATATATACGTCCACAGACATGTGCTTACTACTGTTTTGTCACATTGTACCATTGTTCAATATTGCCATGTGTACATTATTGACATATTCAGTTTCAGCAGAACACATCTGTTTTGCTATACAGTAACAGTGTTGTGTATATTAACTACTATTGAACTAACTATGCTGGATTTATAGTGCATTTGCTAACTACATGCATGTCCATCGCACACCAGCTTGTATTGAATTGTCATGGTACTTAACTACAAATTTGTTGATCAAGATGATTGTGGGTTTTGAGCTTATAAGAGCCATACTCAACTCATTAAGAGTTAATTGGTCTGTACATGTATATCACTTATGCCTAATGTGACTATATACACATGTATACAACATAAATTTAAATATAGAAATGACCTGCATCTCTGAGCTAAGGGACATCTTGAAGCCCATCTGTTTGTGATGTCATTGCATTACGTCCTGTGACTGTCCTGTATTTGTCCTAATGGCTATACTGTCTTTGTTTGTTGCCAGTTCTGTTGAGGGTGATTTCTCTCACACATAGCGCTGGTACTTGGACATCATATGAGTGAAATAACCTTAAGTATCGCATTAGAGGTTATTCGCCTCAGTGAGAAGTGTACTTTCTTTCAAAAATGCGAAACACGACGTTAAACCCCAATCAAACCCCATTGAACTTTATAATATGTTTGAAATGACTGACATACTGATTAAATTGTGGAACTCTGAACATCAGTAGACACATGTATATTTCCGTCTCAATTTCTAGGAGTGTATTAAAGCCTTCTGCTTGAATTATGGCATGAGCATCACTGTTAAATCACTTGAAATCAGACTTGAAGTTTGTGTATGTCTAGGTGATCAGAGATTAGACTGTGTCTGAACCAATGCTGAGTTTCTCTATTCTAATCATTGAAGTCTAATGTCTTACTCAAGGGCGTTTCACTTATATGAC
>JAVFBX010207734.1:0-12156 GCA_034783855.1 Mopalia kennerleyi
AAATTAGTTGACAATATTATCTTTGGAATTGAGTCACTTTAAATCTGATTTAAAACCCATTTGGGAAGACCTTTAAGATCACAGACTTCTTTAAAGTCTTTGATAGTTGTAAATACCTTTCCATGTAACCGTTTCAATTGCTTGTGGCCTGCGGCCATGGCAAAGTGGTTAGCGATTGTACTAACTAATCCTACTTCAATGTATTGTTCACTGGATCGAGTCTGTCTGTCGACTCACAGGTATATGAGTGAGTAACATGATGTGGCTCCGCCAATCGCAGAGGGTGGTTTTTGTGAAGTTCCCTCTAGGATTTTAACCATAATTATGAAAGGAACAGTGTTAAGTGGACAATTCGTCGTCATATAAGTGAAATACCTTTGAGTAGGACGTTAAACCCCAACCAACCAACCAACCAAACAAACAAACAAACAAACAAACAAATCCATTGCTTATTGGTCAAACATTAACGTACTTTGATTAAAGTCATTTCTAATGTTGATTTTTCCAGGTTGCTGGAGTCGCTGTCTGTGTTGATGAACGGGTTGTCAGGCAGATTCAAATCTTTAAGATGCTAGGAGTCGAGAGAGTTTCTGAAATGCAGAAGAAATTAAGAGAGTTTGTTCGTAAAGAATTGTACGCAGGAACGAAACCCCCAGCTCCTTCAGACCGCCGATTCTTCCCAACCCTAGTGGACATCAGAAATGCCATGTTAGTCCCCACAGACACAGACTCTTTACAGAATGGCCTGGGGATTCCTCCAGATGTTCCACTGGCCATTCCCCCAGGTCATCCCCCGACGGAATCCCCAGTCACAGAAAGGTACATAATTTTAATGTATATGGTGGGATTTTTTTTCTGCTTCGCTATATATACAGGCCTGAATCTGTGGTTGGGTGGTTAGCTCACAGGTGTTCCACTCAAAGGTGTGGCACTCGCTGTTGTACTGATTGCAGGTGTACCACTCACAGGTGTTACACTCACAGTTATACCTCCTGTCTCACAGGTGTTCCACTCACACAGGTACCATTTAAAGGGGTACACTAACAGTTTTACTGATCACAGGTGTTCCAATCACAGATAAACATCTCTGTCTCACAGGTGTTCCTCTCACAGAGGTACCAGTGAATGGTGTACCCCTCACAGTTGTACCTCTCTGTCTCACAGGTGTTCCACTCACAGTTGTACATGTACCTCTCTGTCTCACAGGTGTTCCACTCACAGTTGTACCTCTCTGTCTCACAGGTGTTCAACTCGCAGTTGTACCTCTCTGTCTCACAGGTGTTCCACTCAAAGGTGTTCCACGGAGAGTTGGGAGTGAGCTTCTTGTTGGCCTGGTGCTCCCAGAGCTAAGGGGCAGCATGAAACCGATCTGTTTGTTGCCAATGGCTTCGAGGGTGGTTTCCTCAGCCCCTTGGTCTGGCATGTCATGTGAGTGAAAGTATTTTAAGTACAACATTAAACCCCATAGCTGAAATTCACTGAACATGAACATGAGTAGGTCGGGAGTTCGTGTTTAAAGTCCTTTAACCATTCTTAACGTTATTCACGGACCTACCTCGAGATTTAATGCGGAGATTCCAGCTTTAAAGTATCTCCGAGCCATCTTTTCGCTGATTATCCCCTGTTTTTCAGGATATTTATTAAAAGAAGTTTACACTATACATTCGCCAAAATTTAATCCACAATCAAGTGCGGAAATGAAATACTCCAAGATTTGTCAAATCAAAACCTTGATAAATCCAAAAAAAAATTTAAAATATAGTTCCTGACTTCTGGGTTGTAGTCAAGCAGAAAAAAAATCATGCAAGTCTTTTATACTACCATAGACAATGGGTGTCTTGGGTCAGTGGTTTTAAAAAGTGTTGATGGGTGAATTAATTCTATGCATGAAGGTTACGATGTGTGGACGGTGTAAATGAAAGAAACTGATTTAAACTCTTGTTTTGCAATGACTGACGTTGAAAATTAACGAATACGTTAATATTTCTAACAGCAGGGACTGCTAGAGTCCAAGTGGAAATCACAACAATCCCTCAGATATGCATCAACAGCATTACAAAGATAACTGATAAACCGTCACATATCATGTTGGAACAGTCCAAAGCCGATAACGGCAAGTTTATTCTGCAATATTATCCTCACTTTTTTAGTTTAGACAGATTCTAGTTCAGAAAATTTTGCAGATTGAAACACGTCCAGAAAACGGATGTGTCGACCCTCAGGCACCGAATCACCAGCCGTAAATGCCGGCCACCTAGATCCCTCAGCCACCCACTCTTATTCCACGCTCGGTGAATCTGTGCTTTGTCAATTTGTCAGACATGTAGAGATGGGATTTCCAAACTTGGGGGTTACTATATAGGAGAGACGGTAGTGAACATTTAATAAATTTGCCATAATTTGTTGGATAAAGGATGATATATAATAATTGACTTGTGAAATGGTTGTGTCACATAGTATTATTTGAAAAGGTCATATCCAAACCTGTCTCAAAAAACAATGACAATTTGTTTTATTTTGTTTAATTTGGTCTTGACATATTTGACCTCAAGATACTTCACTGATACGATGGTGTGCCACCATGAGACCAATAACTCTTTGAATGGCTAATATCTTTTTATTTTGGTTAAATTAAGACTCTATCCTCAGCTGGGTATATTATTATAGACATAGAACTTGACCTAGTTTTAAAAAAAGTGTTTATTGATCTGTACAGGCGAGTATATTCATTTAACAAGTAAATGCAACAGAACCGAAACCAAACTATATAAACATTTTTACCTCAAAAGGTAACATTTTATAATAACCGATATAGCTCAAACATGTGTTGTTGTTTACAATTGTAAAGTCCATCCATGCTGTAATGCCACAAGTATCACTGCCGTAAAAGCTGGTTTCAGAAATATATCGGAAACCAGAAAGATGGCTCGTTGATACCTTAGAGTTGGAATCTCCGCAGGTAGGTCGTCGAATAATGTTTAGAATGGTCTTTCAACCTAAAAGTAGTTCGGTGTTAAACCTCATCAATGAAACAAACAAACAACATGCGCAACAATACATTATATATTTTGATTCTTCTCAGCTGACACATTGATTGGTTACTCTCTAGGTTTTGAAAATACCAATTTGCAAGTTAATTTATTCGAAATCCATATTCAATATTTTGTTTGTTATATATTTATCACATACTTTCATTACCATGTACATGTTCATTACCTTCTCTCAAGATGTCTATAGATTACCAGACCGGCCTACCTGGGGTATTCTGGAGTATTTTGTACGCATACTTTATGTTGAATACACCAATAGGCCATTAAAATACTCACAAAAATTAAAATTCTATGCTATGCTTTATCACAAAAATACACATAATGGTTTAAAGAAAATACTTAAAAAAACTAAAAAGGAATGTTTTTACACAAAAATTTCTTCTAGGGTGGGCAGGTCTGGATTACCCATAACATTTCGAGATTAAGATCTAATTAGAAACTTGTGTCTGGACGATGAAGGCCCTTTGGCTAAGGGCAGTTTGTTTGATGAGTAGCAATGCTGTCTTTACTTAGCACTGGAGGAAAATTCCTTTTCCAACATTATGGAAACTCTTCACATATTGCTTTTGCTACATGTGTCAACACTGCTGTCAAATAAGGGAAATACCCTTAAGCATGGCGTAAAACACCAATCAATCAATCTGGGCAATGATTCGTCAGTTTTAATTAATCAACATTGCTGTGCCTGAATGATTAATTTTTTTATAGAAATATTGGGCCTGTTAACCATGGGTTTGGAATCCAAGTTGAGGCAAGCTAATTTTTCTCTCTTCATTTGTTTGATATATTTGTTGATATATTATTGTTTATTTACAGAGCTGAAACGGTTGCTGTGACTGAGGGAACTCATCCAACCCACACAAATGATCACCAGTATGGTAATTATCAATTCAACCATGGACTTAAGGTCTTGCTGGACCCCTCTGTTGATTTTCAGGAAATAATTTTTTCTAGGCTGGTTACGGGTCAGCGGCCATGTCATAGTGGTTAGCGAGTGCACTTTCTAACGCCTACTTCAATGTACCATTCACAGGATCGAGTCCGTCTGTCGACCCTCAAGTATATGAGTCAGTGAGTCACAAGATGTGGCTCTGGCAATCACGGGTGTGGTTTTTACAAGGTTTCCTCCCGGTTTTCCACCATAACAGGGCAAAGAACAGTGTGAAGTGGATAATTCATCATCATATAAGTGAAATACACTTGAGTACGGCATTAAACCCCAAACAAACAAACAAATCTAGGCTTGTTACGACACAGAATATATATATTGGAGAACATTATATGTGTATATATTTTTGAAAAGCTTGGATACTCAGGATTGGTGGAGAACCAATAATAACTTTTATACATTTTGAAATTGACTACCAGAAAAAATAAAGTGCATTTTTGGGGCTTTATTTCTCATAGTGTAATTGCTATAATACCAAAGAAATAGTTTTTTATAAGGACAATTAAACAGGTGCCTTATTTTTTTTATTATACGCCCATCATTTGACTGGACGTATTATGTTATGATTTCTGGACATTAACTTGAAAACTGCTTATTGAATTCAAATCAAATGTACATGTAGTATGTGTGTTCCTTGTGATAAGACGTCGCTTGGGATTGATTTTGGTGTATGTCAGACAACGGGTTGCGCTTCCTGGTGGCAAAGTCTAACTTTCGTTTCTGTATGTTAATTTGAAAACTTCTTTTGGAAATCGAATCAAACCTAGTATAATTGTTCCATGTAAAAAGACATCAGTTGGGATTGATTTTGGTGTGTGTAAGTACAGAAGTCTAAATTTCGTTTCTGTTTGTTAATTTGAAAACTTTCTGTTGAATTCGAATCAAACTTTATATGATTGTTCTATTTGTCAAGACGTCACTTGTAAATAGGTTTGGTGTATGTCGGACTAGAGGTGGTGCCACCTGGCGGAAAAGTCTAAATTTTGTTTGGTGTAGCCTTGTCTAGACATGCTGTCACCTGGTGGATTCTTTTCAAACTCGATTTTCATATTCAAGATTTCTGCGTGCGTATATTGCGACTCACTTGAGCTCTTGCTTCCAAATGACTGTGAACATTTTTGTCATTCAACCTTAAGAAATCATATAAAATATTTTGGAAAACAATATGCTCTTTAATGATGCAACATATTTTAAGTGTCTGTGATGAACAAAAATAAGGCCAGGTAGCTGAGTGATGGTGCCTAACTCTGAGGGTTGTCGGTTCTAATCTCGATGACTGTGGCATAGTGGTTAGAGAGTGCGCTTTCTAACGCCTACTTCAATGTACCGTTCATCGTCTATCTGCCGACCCTCAGGGATATGAGTGAGTCACAAGATGCGGCTCGGCAATCACGGGGGGGGGGGGTACTTTTTAGGAGGTTTCCTCTTGGTTTTCCACCATAATAGGCAAGAAACAGTGTGAAGTGGGCAATGCGTCGTCATATAAGTGAAATACCCTTGAGTATGACGTTAAAACCCGATCAAGCAAGCTAATCTCGACCGCTTTCATAATGCACAATTCTCTGAACTAGAATCTGTTCAATAATAATGAAAATATTGGTAATACTCAGTTTCTTAAAAACACAAAAAATCAGACATATATATTTGATCTAGCTGTTGCTTTCAGAGTGAAAACATTTTTTCCTGTGTAACTATAACTTCTTTATGTTTGATTACAGGTGATCAGTTGGATCCTAAAGGGAAAACAGAGTGTATGTATGTTACCAACGAAGGGGTGGTTGCTCAAGTGATCATAGAAGAAATGGTACAAGCCATGGATACCCAGGTAGCCAGTGAGCAAATCGTGGAGACCAGTGAACCTGTGTCTGACCTGTACCACGGTGGCACATGTAGCCATGAAATTATTCCTGAAGCTGGGTCAGAATCTTACCATGTGTCTCCAACAATAAACAATCCAGTGTGTCACGAGCCTGGTCAGTTATCTTCAGAGATTTCTCCAGTTCCTCCACAGACTTACCATAGCCCAGAATCAGCTCTCACCTATCAGATACTTGGACCAAGTTCCCATCTAGCACCCCAAATGGACCATGCACCCACACTTTGTAATGCCTTGCCCTCTCAACATTATCACTTGCCTCCTCAAAGCAATCCCATATCTCAACAGTCCTATAGTTTGCCCATGCAACATACCTCGGTGCCTTGTCCAACCTATCAACAATTACCTCCTCAAAGTTACCCCATGCCCACACTAGAATATCAACTGTCCACTCAAAGTACCCAACAGCCGACACCACCATATTCAGCAACCTTACCAAGTCATCAACAATTTATGCAAACTAGGCCTGTTTCATCAATGGATGATCAGGTATCTCTGTTGGGTCATCAGGTGTCTGGTGCACGTATGTCATCAGCCACAGCTTCTTCAATATCCACTCAGGTGTCTTCAATAACTTCCCAGGCATCTTCTGGAATGGTGGACTCAAACATGACATCACCGATGGTGACTTGTCCAATGTCCTTGATGAGAAATCAAGTTTCTACTGAAGGTAATCAAATATCCTCTCAAAGGATATCAGGAGACATTGATCAAATATCCATAGAAATATATAATGTATCTGTAGGAGATAACTTTGTACCTATAAGATCCAGTCAAGTGTCTGCAAGACCAAGTGAAGATCCTAACCAACTGGTGTCTGCCGTTAATCAAGTGCCCACAGGCTCTAATCAACCATTGTTGACAGTTGATGCAGTAACACCTGAAAGTAATCCTACCTCCTCCAAAAGAACTCAAGCTGTGGGGGACTTGAACCCCATAGCTGCGTCCTGTATCGAACGGCTGCAGGAGTTAATGTCCTTGACACAAAAGGTGCAAGACAATGAGGTGCTTAGGGTTATGTTAGACAACCTGGAATCCTTTGTTGAGGAACTGAACGAGTCATTGCTACCAAAGAGGCAATCCACTCGGAGAATGAAAAAGCGTCCCGGGCCTAGAACTAATGCGAAGACCTTGAAAAGGAAGACTTCTGTCAAGGGAGAATCAAACTCGCCACAGAAGAAGTCAAACTTAACCACTGGTCCAATGATGACCACTGCCAGGCTGATGACAGCTGGTCAACTGGTTATAACAGATCAAGATGAGCAGCCAACAGTGGAAGAAGTGGTAGAGGTGGTAGTAAAACGTGAACCCAAAAGAGCATCAATGCAGCGATCCCCCAGGGGTAAATTACGAAGGTCAGCTCGTTTCAGGTCAACTGCCGACGATGTTACAATACCTGATAATACTGCTGTAACTGAGACCTCGCCATCTGCAAGGGAAACAACTCCAATTGAAAATAGAGACTTAAACTCAGAAAAAGAAACTTCTGATAGAAGCTTACAAGAGCTCGAGAATACTGATGACCAGACTGCTCCTGATCAATGTTATGGTGTTGACACTATCACAACCACAACAACGACACAAGGTCTGGAGACAGTTGCACAAAAAGTCCTACGACAATAAAATCTTGTACGATATTTATGCCTACGGTTTAACATGACGAAATTTTATGATAGAATATTTTTTTGTCAAATGTAATTTTGTGAAAGAACACCCAGACTGTTACTGGCTCCAGTTCCTGAAATTCTTCCTCATTCAATTTTGTGGATCATTGATGTGGAGTATTAAAGATTATCTTGGTATATAATCTGAGTTTGGTTACCATTTCCATGTATATACCAGATACTAAGCTTTATAATGGCTTTTTGCAAGAAACAGTTTATTTTTAGCACCTATGTAAGAAATATATATAAAAAAAACTTCTGTCTATTGCAAATTTCAAGATTTGAGGTGGACAAGTTTAGTTTGGGGCAATGGCGTTAGGCTGAGCCGTAAAATGTAGAAACTCGTCCACGTCGACGGTCATTAAATTTACAATAGACAACGGTCTCTTCAACATCATTTCTATTCTATTATCCACAACATTATTTACTAAATTCTGATATTGTTATCGATCAATGGTTGTTGAAAAACGTAAACTCATAACGTATAGCCCCAGTGTGGAAAAAATCTTGGCCAAGTTCTACCGGGCTTGACAAGCACTTACAACATTCTAGTCAAACGAGTCCAAATAGTTCGCCAGGGAAGGGTTTTGATTCCGTTACATGCAACAGAAGCAGCCACCAGAGCCACCTGTGATGGGTTTGATGTGTTATGGCCGAATGTTTATACAAATAAACGCTTATCCCAACTTCGACCTCCATTTTATTGTCGTCTGCTTCTTCAATAAACAGCTGAACAGAATAAATAAAGCGTACACCCCCACCATGATGGATGCGTCCGGTGACGCTGAGGATTGCCTCGCGAGACCATTGCTTTCCATTTTAAACGTTATTCGCGGACCTAGCTGCGGAGATTCCAGCTCTACGGTATCACCGAGCCATCTTGCCTGGTTTCTAACATTTCGGAAACCAGCTTTCAGTGCGCAGTGATACTCATCGCATCACAGCGTGGATGCACTTAACAATACCTTGTAAACAACAACACGTGTTTGCGCTGTTTGAGGCAAAATTTTCTTTATTTTGGTTTTGTTGCATTTACTTGTTAAATGAATAGACTCGCCTGTAGAGATCAATAAACACCGTAGGACTATAGGTTCCTTTTTTTATAACTGCGTATATAACTATTTGAAAAACCTCCAAATGGCAATTTATTTGCCTGTACATCCAGCCGAGGATCGAGTCTTAATTTTACCAAAATTAAAAGAAGTTAGCCATTGAAAGAGTTATTGGTTTCATGCTGGCACACCATTCTATAAGTGAAATAATCTTTATAATATACAATGTTAAAACCAAATTTAACAAATAAAACTATCGTTTTGTAAGCAGGTTTGGTTATGGACCTGTTCTATTAATACTGTCTTACGCTACCATTATACAATGCAATTATTAAACGAAGTTTTAAAAATCACTTTAACCTAACAAATGTTGCGGACTTTATCAAGTGTGCAAATGTTCTTCTCTTCTCACATAGAAACTGAACCTCCAAACTTGTAAATCCTATCTTTGTGACAAATTGACAAGGTGGTAAAGGTTATCTTCTAGTACAGAAAATGGGAGTTATACATTGATGTCTTCCACAGCCCGCAGGGTCGGTTCCATTTCGGAACATCCTTCGACACTTTGCGTACCGGTACAGTATCTCGGAGGGGAATGAACGCAATAATATTACACGATAACGTGTAACGTTAACTCGGATGTTTTGTGCGCATGCGTGGAAATCAACCAAAGTAGGGCCTACTCCGCGGATATGTATAAAAACAAGACACACCAAACAAGCTCGTTTCTCGGGTAAAATCACATTTAAACAAAATATTGTTTCTTTTTTTGTTATAAATAAAACAAATTTTGTCCTTTATAAGTAATTTAATAATAATGTAGCTCCAATGACGTCATCATATCACCACAAGAATAGCCTTCAGACATAACAATACACAGACATGTGAATAAGTGGGCCATTTGAATTGACCCATATATCGCCAGAAATTATTTACGGTACGGAAATGGCTGAGCGGTGTTCCGACATGGATCGATTCACAAGATATACACATTTGGTTACTTGTACACTTTCTGAGCGTAGAACAAACTCGCCGCTATCAGCTTTGGACTGTTCCAACATGATGTGGCGGTGTATACGCCATCTTTGTAATGGTGCGTACGCATATCTGAGGAATTGTTGTGGTTTCCACTTACGACTCCTTGCTGTTGCTTAACATATTTGCGTATTGGTTTCTTTCAAGTCATTGCAAAACATGAGTTTATATCAGTCTCTTTCATTTACACCGTTCGCACCGCGTTACCGTCATGCATATAGAATTAAATTTAACCTTGGAGCTATACCTTCATGATTCACCCTATCAACGCTGACTCAAGACACCCAGTCGATGGTAGTTTATCAGATTCGAATGATCTGTCTCTGCTTGACTTAAATCCGGAAGTGAGGGACTATGTTTTTTAAATTTTTGTTTTCTTGGATTTATCAAGCTTGTTATTTTACCAATCTTGGAGTATTTCATTTCCACACTTGATTGTGAATTAAATTCTGGCGAACCTATGGTGTAAACTTCTTTTAATAAAAATTCCGATGAAAAAACGGAGACATTGATCAAAAAATGTAATTGATTTTGAATAGATTCGTTTAACCGGAGATATATGGCGAGTTTTGATAAAGCCCAATGTAGCATTTGATTTTGTTTGATTGCGTTTTAACGCCACACCCGAGGTTATTTTACTTACTTAACGGCGTGCCAGCCCAATGGGTGAAGGAAACCCCCCTCGACGTCATTGGCAACAAACACAGACAAGACGGGACAATCGCAGACACAATACAAAGAGAACACAAACAGATAAGCGTCATGATGCCCTTTAGCTCTGGGAGGACCAGGTGTAAACAGGAAGCTCCCTCTCAACCCTCCGCCCCAATGTAATTAAAATCTGTTTACAAATTTATAAATCAACCACTCATGGGTTCATTGGACATGGCATAAAATAAATCATGACGTTCCATAATGCTAATCCGTCAAGTCCGTGCCACAATCGTAATGTTGCACGCTGGAGTGTGGGACATTATCTTTATTCTGTTGGCCCTTAAAACTTGTTCTCTTCGCTCACGTGAAAGCGCTCTCAAGTGAAGCAAACTCCTTTCGGTCGCGTGAAAGTGTTCCCTTGTAAAACATACATCTATCCCGTCACGCGAAAGTGCTCCGTTGTAAAGTATACATCTACCCTGTCACGTGAAAAAGTTCTCATCGGAAACAGTTAAGCGTTGGCCGGTCCCGTTTCTAAGACGATAACAATGAAAGTCGTTATAATGTTTATCGCTTATGGAATCATTCCCAAACATTTGGGCGAGTACATTTGGTGCAGCAAAAAACGAAAGAAAAAAACTCTCATAATCTTCGTACTGCGTGTTGGATCAAGGAACATTATGATTGGTCCGTTCTCCAAACTTGATGTTCAACTCGCACTTTGCATACGTTGTACATCACAATTGTGGAGCTAACAAATCGTGTTCTATTCTCAAACGTGCAGTGCGAGGAATATGAGGGGTTAGTTAGGATAAGCACCCGCCCCACCTCTCATTATATTGCGAACCCAACAAATGACAACAGTGAATTGTCTTCACAAAGCAAACTATAGGTATTTTAAATAAATGGTGACGATCTTATGACGTTCGATGTGATGTAGGCCTACGTTGTACATTCGATGATTTCTGCGGCACTCATGCAGAGGGACCAAAAAGTATATAGGCAGTTGCCTAAAGAACAAACAAATATTGTGTGAATTCCTATATTGTTATTTAGGCCTATATCCATAGAGTAGGCCTACATACAGAATGCGTTGGCACCACGTCAAGTGTCCTAAAATTCACAATAGACGAAAGCTTTGCATTATTAACGTTATTTGCGGACCTACACCGCGGGATTCCATGCGGACATTGCAACTCGAAGGTATCACCAAGCCATATCTTTTCGATGATTATCTCCTGTTTTTCGGGATTTTTATTAAAAGAAATTTACACCATACGTTCGCCAGAATTTAATTCACAATCAAGTGTGGAAATGAAATTCTCCAAGATCAGTCAAATAACAAACTTGATAAATCCAAGAAAATAACAATTTAAAAAACATAGTTCCTCACTTCCGGATTGAAGTTAAGCAGACAGATTATTCAAATCTGTTATACTACCATGGACTGGGTGTCTTGGGGCCAGCGTTGATCGGTTGAATTAACTCTATGCATGACGGTAACGCGGTGCGAACGGTCTAAATGAAAGAGACTGATATAAACTCATATTCCCAGTATTAATGGCATGGTTTTCTTAATCTATGCTAATAATTATATGGTCGCAACTCTGTTAAACAAGGGAGATAACTGGATAGACTTGCTGACCCAGCAATACAACCATTTATTCTGCGTTGATGTCCTCCGACCGCGGAAGATATACAATGCACCCAAAACAAAACTGTCCATAGTTGATATTCATAATACTTATATCTGGTACAGAATAACAATGAAATACGTACTTAAGCTAGCATTCCACGTATACGCGGTAACGGCTGCGGATACGGAAACGGCTGAATCGAAACAGTGTTAATCAAATGAGAGTGCTTCCACTTGTGC
>JAVFBX010207745.1:0-37663 GCA_034783855.1 Mopalia kennerleyi
CTCAACACAATTATCTATTCTTTGGTAGATAAACTATCAAATATTCCCAACATGTTCTTTGTTTGTATGACAGCTAGAACAGTGGTTGTTGGCTTGATGGGTGTTATATATAATATATACATATACAGCAAACATAGTTTAGAATACATGTAAGAACCACAAAATTTAGCTACAGAGAATGCCTGTTTGTTGGGGTATTTTGCATTAGCTGTTTCTGATTTTGTGCTGGACTTGCATAGTAATACTTAGAGAGATTGTTTTTGCCAAGGAAACAATACTATTATTTATCTAAATCAGGATTTTCTTTCATTAACAACTGGGCTTACCACAAAGGTTCAAATCTGCTTTGCTGTCAGCCAGGACTGTGTGGAGATCATTCTCCATGCAATTCTGGGATTTCCCGGAGATTCATCACTAAACACAAACAGGGCGAATTCATTGATTTTGTTAAATACTTTTGATTGAATAAATAAATTATTATTTTAAAAAATAATTATCCATGTTCATTAAGTGCATTGCCCAATGTGGATGATTTTGATAATGTGTTTATGTACACATATAGAAGATGGCCATAGTGCATACATTGGCATTTGTGCTAAACAGCTCTTATTTGCAAAGCATGAAAGACAGCTGTCACCAGACCAATTGCACTGTAAAAAGTCGTTTTCTGATGAAAAGGTAAACAAATTGTCTCCATTGGCTTGCATGATTGTTATATATACATGTATCTTTACGGTAATAAATTGTCAACTTTACTGCTTTCGACAATATTATTGTGTAGCTGTAAATCCCTATTCTAAAGGTTAATTTTTATTTTTTTTGTTCTTTGGTCCACTCTTAGAACAGGGTTGTATTTACATGTATTATCTATTTGCTGTTGCTTGACATTATTTTCAGATAAGCCTCTTTAATTTAATGTAAGACATGATATATAGTCTCCCTGCATAACACTCCACTAGAATGCAACTGTATCTAGGGGAGAGATTGTTGGCTTTCCTTTGGCTGACAGGAGCGCCCTGTTGCTCTTGTGCTCGACAGGAAGTCGGTCTGTTTTGTATGGTGTCTCGTTAGCAGGTCTGATTAACTGACCCTCCTTTGATGTCTTCTGGTGATCTGATGAGTGGTTTCTAAAAGGTTTGCCAGCTCAGTTTACCACCATACCGGTATTTAAATGAGACAGTGATAATTTGACACTTGGTCCTTTAAGTGAAATAACAGAGCACATGCAAGATAAAACCCCAAGCAAACACACTTGTATACACATCAAATTTACCTTACCTGCGGCCTAAAACACCAATCAATCAATCTATCAACCAGACTTTAACAAAACAAAAGCCTAACACCTTTCATATTCCCACAGGTAATCCCTTTGTTAATTAGCACAAGAGGTGTATCGAAAACAGGCACTGGTTGTTAGTAATTCTTATGTCAAAACAGGGCTGAGTTAGCCCATCTCATCAGGTTGTACACCTTGGGTTTGTTGAAATAACCTAAAACGTTCCCCTCAGTGTTGAGGAAATACAGCCTGGTGATTGCTCCTCAGGACTGTTTGTGAGTTTTTCAGAACTGAAGATTAAATCTGAAAATACTTGACTTAAAGTTTACAACACAGGTACGTGTAAAACCTGTGTCAAATGCAGAAAACTTAATGAAAATGCACACAACCTTTAGAAAAGTTTTGGGCATTTCTGGTAAAGAGGCCATATGGTGGGTCTGCCTCAGAAATAGCCGTTCCAATTCTATTGCAATCCAGACAGTGTTGTGAAGTTGTTAACATCTGGGCAGCTGGTCAATGTCCATTTAAGGGACTTGGTAATAAGTATTTTTCTTGTTGAGCAAAAAGTTATATTTTGACTGACTTCTGCATGAAAGTTTTTGGGAGGAAAGTGAAAGCACTTGACTGTGATGGGTTTGTGCTTAAAGTGGTTAACTTCTCACACTGTTACCCCAAACAAGTTTCATTTGCTGACACATAAAAACAGTGTAAGCATTTTGTTGGTACTCCTGTCATAAACACATGATATCAATATTTTCCTCTCTCCTTAATTAGTTTCTAGTTTCCTCTCCAAAACTTTGATAATTATGTGAACCAGCAGATTAAAATTATATATTAATTTTTTTAAATATTCAATACATCATATCTTAGGAATATATGTGTATAAAAATGTGCTGGAACAAATTTCTCTTTCACATACAATGTACTATTCAGCTTTTAAACACAAAATTCTATAGAAGTTTAAACTACAGTTTCACCTAT
This sequence comes from Mopalia kennerleyi, assembly GCA_034783855.1. Taxonomy (NCBI): domain Eukaryota; kingdom Metazoa; phylum Mollusca; class Polyplacophora; order Chitonida; family Mopaliidae; genus Mopalia; species Mopalia kennerleyi. Next base: position 2,258 of record JAVFBX010207745.1, read on the forward strand.
CTCACTTTGGCTTGATAAATGAGTTGTATTCTTCAAAACTCAGAGCTAGAATCCATCTTTCTCTGTGGCTAGATTCCCGCCTATTTTGACAGGGGTGGTAGACGAAGAGCTCTTGAAGGTACTGCTACCCCCTACCTATGCTCTTCAGTTAGTTTTCAGATCAAAGCTCTGTTGGCCCATCTGATGGACATGAGTGGCTGTTGAGCATCCGTCACTGGTCTCCCTGTACATTCCCACAGTGTGGCTGGCATGTCGTATTAACAATCTTGACAGCAGTAAAGGCAGAATTTTGTTCCTCCTAATGATTCCTTCCCTCAACCAGAAGCATATAGGTGTTTTTCTCCCGTGTGTCCGTAGATTCTTCCTGAATGAGTTTTCCTCCCCTCCTGTCAAATGTTGAGAGCCTCTACCACCCAGTTGTAGCTAATCCAACAGATGAGTAAAACTTACCAACAAATTGGCAGGGGTTTTTTTTTTGGTCCAAATTGCTCTTGTATAGCTGATCCTGTAACAATCCATTCTAGTGCTTGTGTAATGCTGTGGTCATTTGGTCTGAATCGCTTTACAAAGAAATTTATATTTTGGTTAATTTATCCTCAGGATTTTAGGATAATTGATAACTTTGCCCTGTTTGGTTCATTGTAATTTTTATATTTTTACCTGTCCATCTTTTTTCTCATCTTGAGCTGCCCCATGTTGCTAACTGTAAGTGTGCAGACCATGGGTGAAGATTGCAGAAGGGAGCAAAGAGGGTTTAATTCTGAAATTAATCCATCTTTTGATGAGCTTGTGTGTAAGTGCTTTGGCAGGAAGCTTAGAAAATTTAACAATCTGTGAAGTTGAAATTAAGTCCAGCTTCTGCAGCACATGGTTTTGATTTCTCTGAGTATTAACCAGTGTAAGCTTCCAATTCTATGTCACTGGCCATGTCACATCAGTCATACTTAAGGACACAGTACTCTTGATACTTTACACTTAGAAATAGCCAACTGCGGTAAACCAATACCTCATTTGCTATACTGGAATAAGTTACCCATTTAATTAAATGCAGATTTGAAAATAATTAAATTGACTGAGGCTAGAAAGACTGGGACAGTGTGATCTATAAACACTTTGCTTTGGTTCACATGGCTTAGATCTTGGTTTCTTTAACATGTAATTTTCTAAATAACGGTAGATTTGGAGAAAATTATATCCATTTTGTAGTGCAATATTTTATGCTTCTTTTAGATGAGTAAAATTCAACAGGAGTGTTTTTTTACTTTTGCGCTTTGATGTTTTATTTTTTGGATGCCTCAGATATTATTTAAATGAGACATTGCCAACAGTTTTATAAACAGCTCTCTCCAGTGGGATATAGTCAGATCACCGAATAAATTGAGAAGCAATATGAAAGAAACCATGAACAATTTCTTGGTCAAAAAGATAATTCTTCTTTGGTGGTTTTCTTGTGCCAGTGTTGCATATACCGATACATATAATGTACATGTATATGCAGAGAGAGATTGGAAATTTAATTGACATTCTATAGAGCCTCTTTTGATCCAAGGAATAGGAGTTTAAATCCTTGATGAGGATGGTCAATCTTTCTCTCTGCGGTTATAAAACTGTATTTAAGTTAAAAGTACCAGTAGTCCTGTCTTAAGTTTGCAAAGCACACCCTCACTGTATAGATGGAGTGTATAAACTACATCAGCATGCTCTCCTCCTTACCTCTGATAGATTACAGGTGGGATGTCTGGCAAAGGTTTCTGGGAACTCTCGAGCTCTGTTTTTCTGCCAGTTTACAAGATGCCAACATCATGTAACATCGAAAAGAATATTCATAATAAAACCACCATTGCCAAAGATTGATGGCAATAGTTTATGGGAACTCTCTTAACTCTGGTTTTTTGGCAAGCACCAGGTATACAAGATGCCAACCTCGTGTAGCTGCTACAAGAATGTTCATAATAAAAGCATCACCACCAAATACCAATATCAGTAATAATGTTTTCTGGAGAATTTCCGACAATGTCATGTGACTGAAATTCTGCAAGAATATTATTTATAAAACCACCATGGATTGGTAATTGCAGTATGAGAAACCCAGAAATTCACAGGCTGTGGATATTTGTTAAATTCTGTAATGGTATTCTGGCTTCCTTTGTTTTGCAAAGGATAGTCGAACTTTTTATATTTACCCCATGTAACACTGTTCCCAGGCTATCTTCTTTTTTCCACCTAAGTTATAAACTAGAAATTCTTCAGAAATGGCAGTGTCTGGGGTAGCACTACTAGCAATGGAAAGTCGTCATTTGAAATATCCAAGAGTGACATAAAACAGCAATCAAACACTAATGCACAGCTAGCATATTAATAAAAACACCTTTGCAAACCACTGACGATATTAGCGCAGGTGAAAAGACTTAGTTGGACATAGCACCCACTATCAAACACCAAGTCAATTACATTCAAACTAGCCATTGTGAAAGATCTGGATTGGTCCCAGGGAGCAAATTGAAGATATACAAGGAGAATTTATTAAATGGAAATAAAAATGTGGAAGGACTTATGTGAAAGATGTGTATCTTGAGAAACATCTGACTTTCTTTGAGCATTTAAATTAAATATTTTTTCGTGGAATTTGTCTTCGAACAGTGGATCCTTTAGTACTTAGCCAAATATTTTTAAATAAATAAATTCTGCTACTGATATTATATTTATGGTTTTTCTACTTGGGCTTAATCACATGATCAGGCAGTAGCTCATCTAAAATTGATTACGTTGTCTGTGTTGCGTAACGCCATGGGACACTAACTAGGAAAGCTATCGATCTAAGAGATAATAACTTGTTACCAGAGCTCTTATGAGACGGATGTGTAATATATAGGGATGATTTATATGCTTGCTTTCAGCTGCTAACACTCCCATCACAGCCTTGGTATAATCAGACATACTGTAGACAAAATGTACAGTTTGGTTTACAATTCTATATTTTGGGCTAACCTGACATATGCTCATGTACATGTACCTCGTTATATTCAAAAAAACTAAAATCTTTGGGGCAAAAAGGGGCAGTTCTGTTTGTGATGTGTTTGTGCTGTGTTTTGTATTTGTCCTGTCTTCAAGGGCTTAGGTGCCCCGTGGGGGAGCGGGTTGGCCAGTCCTGCAAAATACTCCCTCGGCTTAACTCGGTCAATCGTAAGAGGTGAGAAAAGAGGAGCTTTCTGTTACCCTGGTGTTCTCAGAGCTAAAGGGAAACAGGAAGCTGATCTGTTTGTACCGGTATGTTTTATTTTTGTCTCCGTCGTCATATAAGTGAAATACCCTTGAGTACGACGTTAAACACCAATCAAACAAACAAACAAATCAAGGGCTTAGGCAGGCACCCCTCCATCTATCTAAATGGACACCCTGAGGTGAACAATTGCCTCATTTGGACACCCTGCTTTAAGAAACTTTAACATGCCTGAGATAGGAAAACTGTCAAAATTGGACACCCAATTATTTGAAAAATGAAGCAAAACGACCATTTTGAACACCATACTTTTTATTTTTGGCTAAGCCCCTGCCTGTCTTTCCGTGTTGTCAGTGATGTTGACACTGGTATCATTTGCATCATAATTTGCCATTAATGGGTGAAATAAGTTTGATTTCATTGATTTGGTAACTGATCAAAGACTATAGAAGGCTATGTACTCTTTCATTTTTTTTTTTTTTTTTGGACTATCTATCATAATTGCAGTATAATTTCCCACCAACAAGAGTCCGCTTTGTAGTTTCTAAAGGTTTAACAGCGTGTATGTTATAATATCTCACAGTGACCCCAGAAGCTCACACCAATACCTATTTGGACTAATACCTAGGCAGTATCTCTCCACCATTAGCAAACAGCTGACATCACAAAAACCTTGCCCCAGGAAAACATACCCTGAACTACTTCCTCTTTATCTGCCGGGTGACTGTATTTTGATCTCGGACAGATTTTAACCAACAAATTAAATGTTTCTATTTATGCTTTATTCACTATTGTTGGTAGTTTATCACTACCATTAATAATCATGCTTGTTTAAATTCTTGTGGATTTAACTGAATCGCTAAAAAGTTTTTCTGTGGTGGTTAAAACAGTGTGAGTTTAAGTACTATAAAATACCAAGAGGATGGTTAAATTGGTTTGAAAAAAGATCGGTCCCAAAAAATGAAATAACACATAATTCTTGGAGAATAAACGTCATCCTTTTTAAGGTTATTTCTAATAGTGAAAAAGCTTGCGGTGGTAGGTTATTTTTAATGTCATGATTATTGAAATCATCTGAAATGTTGAAATGAACAGAGAAAGATGAAAAAAATAGTCAAGGCTATAAAAATCACAAAAATATAACAAACCTATACATCATGGAACATGATTGCTTCTAAGTAAACAGTGTGTCTAAAATTGTTTATATTTTAACAAACGTTAACACTTTCATATGTGGTCTGATGAATATATATCTTTGCAATAACGAGAATGAGTCATAACTACATTGGACAAGAAGGGTAAAGAGAGAGAAATCTTGGCAAAAATAATAAACAAAAAACACCAGAAAGACATTTGTTGCGTGATTGTTTACAGTTTATATTATCCGTGTCTATAATAATAACAAACTGTGTGCCTGTAGACCACTCAGGTTTGAGACTGTATTTATACTTTGTATAACTATTAAGTCAAAAATACAAGTACCACCCACATACATGTACCATGTAAAAGAGTCTCTCAAAAGCTGAACTCTCAACAAAATAGACCTTCAGATTTATATGATTGAGTCACATGATGTGACTCCGGCAATCGCGGGGGTGGTTTTTTGGGGTTTTCTCTCAGTTTGAGACTATTATTAGGCAAGAAACAGTGTGAAGTGGATAATCCGTTGTCAATCGCTATATAAGTGAAATACCCTTGAGTACGATGTTAAACTTCAATCAACCAAACAAACTCAGCAAAGTATGTGATATTTCCTGAAATATTGTGACTTCATTTACAGAAAGTGGGCTGGCACGCCATTTTATAAGTTCGACTTTAAGTCCCAAAAAGATAATTGATTTTGGAAATTTATTTTCTGTGCTACCATATGACTCCTACCTGGAAACTGTTTATCATTTGAGTTGTTCTATAATTCAAACAGTTCTAACCAGTTGGCAGTTGTTAAAGAAATTGTCAAATTTAAAAATTTCGTCTTTTGGCTCCATTTTTTGCTCTCACCACTTTGTAATAAATAAATGATTTCAGGTCAGTAAAATTAGATAAGCAATTAAAAAAAAACCAATTGCCTAAAATATTGCCAACAAAGTTCGTCCCAGATAGCGCCTTTTAATTGTTATAGCCTTAAAAATTTTCAAAATATTATTATGTTTACAGTAAATGAATATCTACATCATGTCTTCATTTATTCAAATTATATCATGTTGTAATGAAGGATGCCACAGATCCTGAATTTTGACTTGAATCAGGAATTGGTTTGTCGAATCGGCCTTGATTTCCATCACAAATATACAACTCTACTGAATGCATTTGGAACCATTTCTACCCTGACTGGTTTAAATCCCAAATGCCACACATAGTTCAAATAAACGGATGTTTCTCTCCCATCTAATGTATAACATTATATGTGCCGCCAAGAACTGCTGTACGTAGAATGTTGGTGATTCCCTTGAGGGCTGATAGACCCTCTGAGTCATGCATGATTGCTCAGCTGCCGATACCATTCTGTATACACTGGTTGCATTAGGTATCGACTGTAAGACTTGGTGTTTATTGATTATTGTGGTTTTTTTTAAAATAAGACCTAAAGCAGTTTTTGGAATGTGCTGAGGATTTCACTTACCGTAATAAAATATAGTGTGGTTTTATGCAGCCATTTGTCTGAGAGGCCTTCCCATGAGTGAAATAACCTGACGTATGACATAAAACTAAAATCTAACAATCAGCTTTGACGACCAATATATTATGCGAGACGAAACCATATTTTATGTCATCAACCAGTACTGGTACCATGTGGAGGTCCAGTTTTTTAACACCTTCCAGACCGTATAAAGTCCAGTATAGTTCAGTATTAAATATTTGATCACTCTTTGCGAAGGATTCTCCTATTGTAAAACCTCATTTTATGATGGTGGCTGTCGCGGCTCAACTCCGGTCGATGGAATGGATCTGCGAACACATACCTGCTTTACCCTGAAGGGAAGTCCAGCTCACAACAACATTCCCATTAAACCTAAAGGCTCTTCAATAATTCAACGTCAACCTTTTCAACCATAGACAGTCTTTGCCATTTCTTCGATTAGTCGATGAAGCTTCAAACATTCTGATGTTTTCAAGTCTTTACAAGCCTTAATACATGGATCGGGTTTCATCTCGTATATATCCAGTCTCTTTTCCTCTTTTTTGTTTTAGTAAGTTGTAACTAATGCTTGATTTGTTCATTTTGATGTACAGGGAAACCTTGTTCCTAAATTCAGCTTATAGTTAATTATGAAAAAAATAATTTTACTGTAAATGATAAATATTTCTGTAGTGTATTGAAAGATACAAGAAATATAAAAGATTTTTCTGAAATTGAAAACAAAATTAAAGATATACATACAGTGTCGACTGCAATAATAATTTAATTGCAGATAACAAAAGACTCACTTCGATCTCTTAGGTCCTGATCATGGAAAACTATAGCACTTGAAATCAAATTGAATCTTCAGCATAACACATCCTTCATATTCATTGCCCGATTGTCTTAAAACTGAAAAAGCTTCACATTTTATGATTGTGTCAGTTTGCCTTTCCAATTAAAGTACAATGGCTTTCATACATTTTCACACTTTTAGCAATGTACAGTTATTTTATAGATGTATCTTCAGGGGTTTAACCAGAAATCAAAAGAATGGTATCCAAAATGGTGATTTTGCTTCATTTTTTTTAAATAGCTGGGTGTCCAATTTTTACAGTTTCCCTATCTCCTACATGTTGAAATTTCTTAAAACATGCAGACTGTCCAAATAAAGCAATTGTTCAATTCAGGGTGTCCAACTGATGGATGGATACCCCTTTGCCTCATCTGTACAAATGTACCTTTCTGTAATTAATTAATCAATCCGGTCTATTCAATTCAATTCAAACAATCAAATTATATTTTTTGTTTTGATCACAACTATACTTTGCTGGCATGATTTCAGCATTGAAGAAGGTGTATGTATACCCATAAAAAGAAAACCTATATCAGATGTAGTAGTTGTATCTAGGCATCATCTGGACAGGAAGACCTTAGGCTGTATTATGGCTATTTAACTGGACACTTGGAATTCTGAAACCTGTGTGTATGGTATTTCTGACTAAGCCAGGCCAATGCCTTTGCCTCGTGCTTTTGGATAGCCTGAATTCTTGTCCAGGCAAGCAACAGTTTTATAAGCAGTAAATTGCTTCCATCTGTAGGCACTGCATCCAAAAAGACTTAATGTTGAATAGGGTAGCATAACTGGGAGTCAATGAGGCATTGAGTCTTTCACAGCAATTTGTTACCCTTTGCCACCTCCATTCATCTGTAGATTCGATCAGAAACGTTGAGGCTTTTTAGTCAAATTCCTTCCCCTGTTACTTGTACCATAAGCAATTAATATTCTTTCTGCTACAGGGATAAGCGATTAAACTTATGGATAAATATTGGCAGCATAAAAACACTTTCATATTAGTCATTAAACCAGTGAACAAGAAGTTATGTTCAGATGGTATGAGTTCGACAAGATTGTGACATGGAAAAGATATTTGTTTGTTTTTCTTTAAGTTAGTGGGTTCACTGTCTTTCATATTTTTGGGGCACCAAAATGTTAAAATTTCTGAATCCATTTTTTGTCTTGAACATAGTTTGCATAAAACAGAAAGTTTATTAGGTAATTAGGCTTATTTGAATGAGGCACTGTCCTTCATATTTAAGGGCACCAAAATGTTAAAATTTCTGAATCCATTTTTTGTCTTGAACGTAGTTTGCATAAAACAGAAAGTTTATTAAGTAATTAGGCTTATTTGAATTCTTAGAAGAATTGTCCAAGGCTTTTTGTGAATGTTAAGTGACAGTATATCATTTAAAACAGATAATATATGTTTTGTATTGTCAAATTATTTAGCAGACAATTTGTGGGAGCTATCAATCAGTCCATTCTTGAACTCTCTTTTTAATAGCAGCACAAAATCATAAATTTGTTGTATTTGCTTGTTGCTTCATTATTGTACCAGTAATTTTTTGAAGAAAAAAAAATTGATCAAAAGAAAGAAGCCATTCATAATTTGTTGTTTTCACAAATTTACTGTGGTTATTGGTGAACATTGTGAGTACGAAATCTGTATTGTAGTTTATTGACCAGAGAAGTCAACCTTTATAATTTAACACGGAAATCCAATGCCTTTCCACCTAATAACTTTGCTTTCAAAGGGTGAATTCTGAATTCTAATCTATTGTAATCTGTCCAGCTGTTAAGGTGGATTTGAAACTGCCACATTTAATCTTCAATAACTAGAATTGATAGCCTGATCAAGATGGTGGAGGATTATCCCTAATTAACCTGGCTCTTGCTTCACAGCTATCCTGTCTGTTGGGCTGTTAGCCAGGTTTTTTCATGAACAAGCTCATTCGATACCTTATGCTAATTAGTCACGTGTCATGAAGAATATCTAGATTGAAAATTAATAAGCAAAGATTAAAATTCTGAAACACAAAAAATAAAGACTGGAAACTAAAGATTCTCGAAGAAAGAACATTTGATATTTGGATATATTTTCCAAAGAGAGAACAAAAAATTGAGTGAATGGAAATACAATTGAGATTGCGTATTTTTTTTATAATTATAAGCTTAAATCTTAAGCCAGTTTAGATTAGGTAAAGTACAATTCTCAGTAGGCCTTCTGGTATTATCCCACACTAATTAAACTGGAGCATGGAAGGTAAAAAGCTGAAAAACACGACTATTTGCCAATTTACTCATGTGTCAAGGCAAGCCAGGGTACTATACTGAACACAATTTGAAATTAAAACGTACACAAGGTTTGGCTACATTGATTTACAGTTCATCTGTCTTTATCTAACATGTCTACAGTTAACTTCCAAATTTAAATTTATGAAATAAGTGAAGCCATTAATCATGAAAATTTAAACCAAAGATGGCCCCATGCTGTAGACTTTCATCTTAATTGTGAAGCAGCATGCAGAAACTGATATCGCCATGACGAATTACTTACTTTTGAATTTGATTGGTTAACAACTCTGCAGGGGTTTCCATTTCTTGGTCAGGGGTCACATTGACATATCATTGGGATATTAATTGTGACATAGCATTTTGGGAAGCTGTAGAGATCAACAGGATGGGAAATTTTACAAAAAATCCCATCTAACTTTACATCCTCATTATATTTTGCTTAATTTTATTTGAAACAACACACTTATTTTTTGCTTCAGGGTTTAAGAGCGTGGGAAAGTGTCATGATAGACTCCTATTTGAAAGTCATAAAATAGTTCAACTCCAGACATTTTTATGGCCAGGAGCTGGTTTTATTTAAAGCATTGATTCCCACTGATGTTATCCATTTAGTCTAATCTTGGAAAACATAATTTTTAATGGCTCCATCACCATAGCAACAACCGAGTATCACACTTACATTCAGATAACGTGGGACAAATTACTTTAGAGCGGATGATCGAAACAACCGCCAGGGGATGTTGTAAACTTTGCTCATCGGAAATAAATACCATTACGTCCATGTGTTTTTGACAGAAAAATTTAGATCCAAAGTTGAACAAGGTTATAAAAAAGTCTATAGAGAGGATGTAGAAAGTGTCATATTGCCATTACTCTGGGTACAATTTCAGTGGCCTTTTTCACTAAAGAGAGGCACAGTTTACTTTCTAAATTAACATCCTCTCAAATTCCAATGACCCCAAGATTAAACTGATAATATATAATGTACATTCCCCTATTTATTGCCAGGCATGTTAAGCTAAATTGATGAAAACTTTGACTCTTTTTAAGAATGCAAAATAGGATGTCAAGTAAACTTTAATACATGGTAATATATACACCAAAAAATCCCTCCATAGTGCATTTAGGACTCTTAAATCATATTTAGTAATATATTAAACATAATTGAAAACAAAATGCATAAAATAACCTTTTTTTACTGAGAGGTTATATTTTTAAGCCCTGTTAAACTATTGTGTTTTCTGAAAGGGCAGATTTCTTTCATTTTTAACCCCTTCCATGATTGAAGAAGATGCCTTCATTGGAGTGTTTAACTCCGATCACGTGGAGGGTTGGGACAGAGCTTCCTGTTGCCCTTGTTCTCTCAGCTAAGGGGCAACGTAAGGCAACATGGTCTATTTTTGTGATGTCTTTGGTTGTTACCAGTGGCGTTGAGGGTGATTTGCCTCACCCTTTTGGCTGGCAAATTGTCATGTGAGTGAAATAAAATTAAAAGCGTCAGTAAACCTCGATCAGACAAACTCAATAACACAAGGACATTTAATATAAATGTTTCTGGTAAACTGTTGCGTTTTTGTGCATTAAATTACCTGCAGATCAATACACACAGATATTTGTACATGTATACCTGATACAGCTCAGCCTGATTACAACTGATTAAATTACCATGGCAACAGGCTCTGATCAGCTGTGATAAGTTTTTTTTGTCACGGACAACAAAAGTACTTATATACATTATTTGTACAGTCAGTTCATGATATATTTCAGAAAGGTTTTCATCGCTTAGAAAAAAAATAAGATTGTAGCGTTTTTCAAATTGATTATACATATACATTAAACTGAAGTTTATAAATATTTTCAACAAATGTTGACTTATTAAAAACAATGATTGCTTTGGTATCCAGGTACATATTTAGTTACTGCATTACCCCCTATTTACTTCTTTCTTCTTAATACTCGTAAGCGTGTTCGATGTAATATATGGGCATATGTTTTGCAGGTTTAGATTTTGGTAATAATTATTGTGTGGAGCCTATGTCACAAAATGTCACTTTGCTAATTTGTGAACACACAGACACTATGACATGCACAACAAGTGCTATGACATTGCATCATCACAACAACTGTGTGATCAATGTCCTTGTGAAACAATCCCGAGTCAGGGTTGCTTGAAAGATGATCAAGGTTCAAATTCCCCTTGCACATACTTAATTATGATGTAATGTTAAAAATACTTACAGCAACTGACAGCTGATGCTATCAGAGATGAGGGCAGGGACTGAGCCAAAAAGTATGGTGCCCCAAATGGTAATTTTGTGTCACTTTTTAAGTAACTGGGTGTCCAAATTTTTTCACAATCTCCTGCATACAATTTTAAAGTGTCTTAAAACAGGCTGTCCAAATGAGGCAATTTTTCAATATAGGGTGTCCAAAGATCGGATGGACACCATTCTGGCTAAGCCCTTGGATGAGGGTAAGCTGGTCTGTTGGTCTGGTTTTTGTGTTTTAAATTATGTAGTCGTTAGTGGGTGTGTACACCCATTGGGCTGTTGCAAAGAGTTGGCAGGGAGCATATAGTTGCTCTTGTGCTCTCGGAGCTAAAGTTCAACATGAAGCTGACTTGACTGTGATGAACTTGTGTTGCATTCTGTGATTGTCCTCTTTTAGTTTGTTACCAGTGATATCGAGGCTGGTCTTCCTCGGCCATGCGACTCGTACACGGGAATATGAGTGAAAATATCCTTAAGTATGGCATTAAATCACAATCAAATTAATGAATAAACGCATTGGTCTGCCACATCATCTGATGATAAAACTGCTGTTACATGTAAATGTCAGAGCAATGGTCCTCCTGAGCAGTTTGTGTGGAGAGTAGCAATGCTGCCTTTACTTAGCACTGGAGGAAAATTAACTTTCCAACATTATGGAAACACTTCATATCCAAGTTGTGCTAGTGTCAATTATTGTTGAGATGCATAGTACATACGTCATAAATGAAATACCCTTAAGCACAGCGCAATACACCAGTCGATCGGAGCAATGTAGATTTCCAAACAAACAAAAAACAAACAGTTTAATAGAAAATGAAAAAGAGACTTTAGCTGTTTAGAGACAAAATCTGATGGAAACTAAAACTATGCTGCATGGAAATGCTGAAATAAAAGACACTTTTCATGTGATTCCCTCCAGCCTGTGTGTAGATTTAGATGTGTGACATGCTTATAAATTCTCTGTATAGTGTGTTATGTTGGGTTGCTTCCAACTCTGTCATCTACAGAAATAGTCCACAAACTAGCCGATACTGTGAAAGAGACCAACAGGGACTGGTCAAGAGTCAACAAACAGACAGTTAGAACCCCCCAAGCCAAGTATTCTCATATGTGCTACCCCAATAGGAAACCCGACAAAGAAAACAAACTTTAATTGAGTTGTTCTCTTTCCATAGAGAATGGAGAGTTTTGAGGTTAACTTAGATTTCCTGATTTCTGACAGGTCAATATGGTCAGAATGCCCCATGTGGGAATTTGAGCACCCGTGGTGACCACAGCATCACAGGGCATTATCTCTAGGTTATAGTGGTCTTTCCCCTATGTATTCCTAAATATGTGTGGAATCATCCATGGGCATGGGCAACCCTGTCCACAGACACGCACAACCATGCTTCCTTTATGAAAGAGGCATTCACGACATTACACACACCAGTTGTCGTGGTAACATAATGCCGTCAACACCTGGTGCCATAGTAACTACATGTAGATGTATGTGTGTTGTAATATTGCAAAGGTTTTGGAAACTGGCCCCATGCAGGCTCGCTCTGGACGATTAAGTTTTGCCTATCCCAGTCAATTTTCATTTCTTAACTTTCCCATTACTTCAGCCCTATGACACCGTAGATTTCAAACCCCTGAAATTTTTACAAGGAAATAAATAATAAATAAATAAATATTATTATAATTAAAAATAAATAATAATTTTACAACGATTAACCACTCAAATCTTTTAATAAATAAATGATAACTCATCTTACAGTTTAGATAAACTCTCAGGCACAAATATTGTCAATGTCTCTGAATCTCCACTTCTGACCTTTACAAATCACAGTTACAATTCTATTAAAGATTAATAAGATTGATTTTTGTAGGAAATAATAGCAGTTTAGAAAGAATTAAAAATATTTTTATTCATGTTCTAAATAAAATAATTAAGATTAACATAACAGAAACCATCAGAACTAAAATAGAACCATACGCATGTCTTAGTTACAATTTCACGCACTTGTTTGAGAATTAGTGGGAACTAATGTACTTGTGTATTTACTATCACCACATGCCTTGACATTTCAAAACAAACTAGATTTTCTTACCTCCCTTTGGGATCTCTTAGGTTTCCTATGTAATTTTATCTATTGCGAACCTCAGCAGTTGTTTATATAAATGTTTACTGGAACTTAAGTGCAGTATTCATTACTTTCTATATTCAGATACCCTTTTAATAAATTGTAAAGATGTCCCAAATTGTGTATTCATTGTTATGACATTCTGTTCATTTCCCTTTATATACATGTACAGTCAAGGTAATCTTTCTGAAAAAAACAAAACAAAAACGGTTAACATGGTTTAAAAAATTACTGTATGTTAAAAATTATATTTTGCTTTGTAACATTAAACTACAGCATTTACAGTGCAAAGTTGCAATTACAAATTAAACACCATGTAAATGATAACCATACAATATTCCAAAAAAAACAACAAATATCAATATTTACAATTCATTACATAAATGGGTTATGTAGTTTTATATAGGTCATGAAGATGCTATTGGGGTGAATAAATACCTTATCTTAGAAGTCTCAGGTGTGTTGATTAATTAAAGCCGACAAGTCTATATAATTTCATTGCTTTGACAAATGTACTTAATTGTACAATGCTTTCGAATATTTCATAGCATTGGAATTGTTTTTTGGGGTTTAAAGATACATGTAGATACTTCTGGTATTTACACCTGTCTCCAAGTTACCCTAACTTGCTATTCAGTTATTCTTACATGTAGTTCCGAAATTTTCCTCTTCATGTGAGTCACAAGATAAAACCCAGTTTGTAAGCATGGAATCCCTGGGAATTGGCTATCTTTGAAATTACTGTGAAAATGCATTCGATGAAGTAAAGCTATCCTCATTTACAAAGTAGGCCTCTTACTTTCTCCCTAAACTCATTTAGCTGACATTATGACACTAGAAGAACTGTATTCAACTTGCTCCAGTCGGCTCCAATATTTTTGGTTACACATAAAAAATCTGTTTCATGGCTGTAACAGATGTTGAGGGGCGTTTTGCGTAATGAGGCAAAGTGAAGACTTCTAAGATAAGGTTCCACTAAGGTTATCGACTGCGAGAGAAAATGTCATTTTCCTCGGCGATAGAAAGCATAAGAAAAAAAGCTCCCTCCAAAATTGAAGAGTTCCATATGCTGATGTGTTTATTCTACTGCGTCATGTAATCTTGCCGATTGAATGACAGTAAAAAAAAAAGGTCACATCAGATGTCTGTCCATTTCTTAATGTTTCATTCATGTCAATGCAAGCACAAGTTTTATCTTGTTAAATAATGTTTGGTCCCCACCATGTTCTTCCCAAACGTTTTGCACACTTGATGTACTGTCTATGTTTTTTTCTGTTCAGATACGTTGAAAGAAGTTTAAATACATTTCTAAATGTTGAGAATATGATATTACCCTTTTGTGTCTATAAAATTTCAGTTGTCAAGTGTTTTAGATTTTAAGTTTTTTGTATATTCACAAAGCTGCTTGAGTATGTCTTAAAATTAAGAAATGCTTAGCCAGTTTTTAAACATCACTTTTAATACAGAAGCAACATTTTTATTAACAGTTTGTGATGCTAAATGATAAGTCATAAGTGTTATTATTTCATATTGAATTTTTGTTTCAATGGAAAATAAAAGCCTAGGCTGAAATTTGGCTAAGTATTTCTCAACTTTAAAAAAAACTTCTTTATGAGAAGTATCTTTATGAGAATATGAGTTCCGAATGCTAAAGTGTTTCATTTTGTAAGTCTGGGCACATATCCGTAGAGTTACTAAAGATTATCTTAAAGTTAATGAAAACCAACCATTTTTTCAAAATCATTTCAAATACATGAAAACCTGTTTATAATCCTAAATCAAAGATAGTAAATGAATTTTTTAAAATGTCACCTGAATTATTTAGCATTTAATTTTTTTCAAGGGAAAATGAAAGGCTGAATATTGCATAGCTTTAAAGAATACTTTAAATGTAGATATAAGGATACAGGCCTACACCGCCTATTTGTTTCAAGTTCTTCATCGGGAATCAACGCTAATGTGAGCAATTTGTTCACACGTGCAATTTATAACTCTCCCTCAGTGTCCACCAATATAAAAACGAATGAACTTAAATAGACACTTTGCTGTGTAAAATTGAGAGTGATTTCTGAGGTAATCGCTGTTGTTGTTAAGAAACGTCAATCCTAATGGTTGTTGTTGTTACAAAAAAAGAAGCCATTCTTCAAGGAAACTATGGAAGTTCTTGCTGTCAGTTGATGGCGAGAAATGGTGACCTTAATTAACGCTAATGGCTGGTGCAAATATTTATGTCCCGTTCAGCATCCAGAAATGCCAAGTATTTAAACATGTCTTCTTTAGTCGGTGGAAATACATTCCGATCTTGGTAAAGTTGGGGCAGACAGATATATCATCGTATAGAAGTAGGCGTCAAGTCTGTTAAGCAATGACTTGGTGTGGAAGTGTCATAATTTGTACAAAATTAACATAATAACTCTTTTTTTTTTAAATACATTTTTAAAAAGGATCACTTAACCCTTTTTGAAAAAATGTGTTTTCTGATCATGAGAAAGTTTTGTCTTAAATGTGCTTTTTAATTTTGTGACATGGATTTTATTTTCTTTTAAATTGTAAGAGCATTAAAAATTAACACCGGGTTTGTACAGTCCTTGAAACTCATCGAAATTCCTGGAAAAATTATACTAAGTTTTCCAATTCTGGAATTTCCTGTAAAACCATTTTTGATAGTTAAAAAACTTCTATTGAAAGATTTGAATCAAAAACTTATACCAATATGATTAAAACTGGTCAAACGGTCATTTTCATTGAGAATAAGACAAGATTTTGTCTAAGATGAAATATTTAGGATTATGTTGTCTGCATTATCTTTAAAACATTATTTGTAGTTTTACTTTTGAGACAGATAAAACACTATCTCTGGTCTCAATTAAAGAATTAAAGATGGCCACTGTTGATAAGGAGCCATATTTGATTCTATTGGCAGATTACCTCCCTTTGATGTCCAGATTTGGATAGGTTTGCCTGTTGACCTTTGGCATGGAGTGGATGGATATCTGTTGTCTATTTAATGTTCAGTAGAAGCATCCACTATCCAAACTATCTATTATTCTTGAGAAAACAGTCAAGAGAAATGTTTTCTTTTCCTCTTGTCTCTGTCGATCTCTTATCTTATTTTACCGGTGTTTGATGACCACTTTCCTGTATACATGTTTAAGATCAACCAGTATGGTGATTTTGGAAGAAAATTTGCAAAGAATACCTGTTGTAGATCCATCAGTATTTTGATTTTGTAAGAAAAGTTGTAAACAAAGTGGTGGTTATCCATTTTGAAGGTAATCTTCAATATAGGAAGAACTTCAGCAAAAAGAATTTTTGTATTGAGTGTCAAAAACAAACAGCATTTTTAGTTTGATCCTGAGAGAATGCGACCCTGTCTTGTTATATTAAAATCCTCTAAATTCAAATCAACTCTGGCAAACGTGAGGGTGTGTTTTTCATCCCAGTTTTCCACCTATAATTTAGCCAGGAACAGTGTTAAGGGGACACTCATCAAAGTGTGATACCCTTGGGTATAACATTACACCTCAAATAACAAACAATCTGAATTCCAATAAACTATACATAATGGGTTTGATATAAAAAGAGAATACTGACAAATGGTTTAATTATCAATGGTTTTCTCCGACCTTTTTTTGCTCTATATATACATGTATATAAAATGAATAAAATAATGGATAACTGCATGAATACATGTTAAAGCTATGGGAAAAAGATCAAAAAGAAGAGAAGCCCAGACATATATATCAGATATGAACTTATATCATTGAACAGATTAACTAACAATCTTGGTTAAATTTCCTTTGATCATTATTGTAAACCAGTTTAACACTTTATTAGAGAAAACAACATGGCTTGATTTTCCCCATTAATATGACATTGACTGGTTTATTTGAAGTTGTCCTTCAGAGAAGAACTGCAGAAAACTAGGATGTACATGTAGATGAAAATTAATACAAAGAGAGAAATTTTTATGTTAATCGAGACCACTGAATACATGTATCTTTCAAGTTTTGTTTATATTCGTCATTTTCCGTTTGTATTACAAAACCGCCATATTTTACAACACTATTTTTATTTTTTTGCCTTTTTTACTGAAACAGTCCATAATTTTTACTGTATTATGAATGTATATTTTATTAAATGGTTTAATTTTTAATCCCATCAGTTTTATTTCATAAAATAAAGTTACTATTAATACTTAGTACATGAGAAAATTTAAACCAGTATGAATGTTCTGCACATTTGTTTTTCTTTGATAGTGATTTGCAGTTTCTGTTTGCCACTAAATATTACTGGGCATTTTAAACCCCATATATGCTGTACAGGTTCATATCAGGCTGGTTGTTTAATAATGTAGAAGATACTCTCTGGAGGCAAGCTCTGTTTAGAAATACTCAGCATATCACTGGTAAAGTCTATGAATCATTGATTGGGGGAGTAGTGGACGTATAACAACTAATTTATAACACAGAGGAAAATAACAGGTGTCTTGTTTATCTGTATGGTAAAATTTAGTTTACTGCTGTATTCCTTGTTAAAAATCGGAATTCTTGCAATTAATATTTGATAATATAAATCCAATGTACAAAAACATATATTTACTATAACATGTGAAGGCGTGCACATTTTTCTTTCTCTAAATTTAGATAAAATATCAATAAATGATACCATCCTTGACGTCATTGGCAACAGACAAAGGCAAGACAATCAAAAGATGAGAAAGCAAAGACAACAAGAGAAATAGCTCCTTTTTGTCTGTAAGCTCTGAAAACCACAAGAATTTCTCTTCTACCACCTGCTTAATGCTTTCAATAATTTTGATTGATAGTTTCTATGAATCACATTAATAAAACCAAACAGTTTTAAAAAAGAAAAATATAACTGAATTTGAAACAATTGAAGTTGCCTAGAATCTGTTTATCTATCTCATTTTAGTGAAAGAAAAAAACAAAAAAAATGTGTTAAACATGAAATAAAAAAACTAATCAGTATTGATATTTGTTTCCATTTTAGCCAAATGTTTTGTTTTTATAAATAAATGGTTTTCTGAAAGTGCAATGGCACACAGGAAAAGTCAGAAATAGAAGATCAGGATACATTTATCTGTGGGTTTTTCTTTCCAGATCTCAGAAACCCTAACAGATTGTCTCACTGTTCTGAAGTAGCCTGTTTAATATACATTTATAATGAATCGATGGTTATATAAAACTACAAAAGGATCTTTAAATGACATCAGTACATCCTAAAATAACATTACTCCATGATGTCTCCATCTTAAAATACCAGTCCGCTCTAAAATAAGCTCCGTCTTATCTAATATTTATTGCAATTTCTCCGTTAAGCGAATCAAGAAAGATAAGACAAGTTGCCATTGCATCAATAAAGGTGCCCATATTTAATAGTTGTGCTATTCTAGAATTCAAAGAAATAACAATAGGTATTGATTCAATAAGAAATCTACTTCTTATCTAATATTTATCAAAAACGTTCTGTTGAGTAAATAATAGGTCAATGGGATTTGATTAACTGGGCGGACATGTTGAAAGGTTACCATGGAGAATAAATAATGCCTATTTTTGAGCGTCTGACACCTGTGTATCTGTCCCACATGGTTCTAAACTTATAGGTTGTTTTGGGGAGAAACAAATCAGCCAGATAAATAGGAGATAACTGTGTTGGATAAAACTGTTATTTTAAAGTTATTCGCTTTAAACTGGTGCGGATTTTATGTGAATTAAATCACTTAAATAACTCAACTCTGTTAGGGGCTTTAACTTTGAGTATTAATACATAGCTATTGATAACTTAAATCGGCGTTAAACCCCAATCAAACCAATAGTTACGAGTGTAAGCGCTAATGTAAAGGGAACAATTGCATTTCAAGTACTTTAAGAAAATATTAACAAAAGTAGATGTTAATCAATAATGTGTAATATAAAAACCAAAAACCTGGAATTGAACAAAATATTTGGCATTTTTTTAAAGAACCATTTTTGTTAAGATATGGAATTATAAATTGAAACAAAATATAGGGGATATTTTAAAGACAATATTTCTTCCAGAACAGCATGACTGAATTGCAACAAAAATATAGATTTATTGTCGCTTTGTCGACAGCTGAGATAACTGCACATCCAAACAGGACTTTGACTTTCAGAATAACTGTTTCAGTAAGATCCACATGTTTTGGGAAGTATTTCACTCAGTAGAAGCCCTAGTCTAAGATATCTACATCTGATGCTTACTGTCACCATTTATCACCGAATTACCTGACCTTTGAGATCCTTAGATAGCAGGCCATGATATAGTGGGGCAGCCATTTTGGATGCTTAATCACTTGTCATGCGTTGGCTCCATCCATACATCAGCACACTATAGAATTTATGCTGTACTTGACAGTCAGAGCAGGAAGATCCCAGATAACTGGAGATTAATATCCATCAAGATTATATTGTCTGCCCTCTGGGTATAATGCTCCATGATTGACCTATGTTACTGCAATAGGATAGTGGATAAATTTCCTGTTAAACAGGGTTACATTTTTTTAAAGGGTTTACCCGTACAGCAATTTGTGCACATTGATATGACTGAATAAATGCGATGACCATTGTTGCCTAGGTACTATTTCTAATGTGAAATAAATACATTTCTGTGAAAAAAAGTGTAAGGTGTAAGCTTATTTCAGATTTAACTTTTATTTTTAAAATTGTTTTAAAAACATCGAAAGATGTGGATTTAAATATTTGTGACATATTTACTAAATTTTAAATATTTCCTAAATTTTGTCAGACACTTTTCAAGTAATGATGTGGCTAACACAATTTTGTGTGATACATATTATTTCTAAAAATGGATTAGAGAATCCGATTTGAAAACCAATAACAAATGAAAAAATTTCCTCAGCCGTCCGGGAATTTGGATTTTATAGGATATGATTTGTGTTTGCTTTTCCATGAGAATTGTTTAATTAAAAGACGTTGATTTTTTTTTCTGTTGAGCCAGGGGCTGTTCCAATTCTTTTGTGGAATCCTGACTTATTATCATACCTGCTGTATTTGCTTTGCCCATTCTTATTTTTATTTTGGAACCGTTTTCTGGCCTATAAACGTCATAATATACACCCATTGATACACCTGGCAACAATATGGCTGACAAACAAGGCAACGCTGTTGAGCAAATGATGGCGGCATTTTATCAGCTGTAAAGAAAATATTATCTATCAACAAAAAACAGTCTTTTTAAAGCACGGGTATTCCCATGGAGGACTTATTCTGGTGTAAGTTACATTCCTTGTAGCACTTGGATGGTTGCCACGGAAACAGAAATTTATAATGGCCGCTGTGCTCCTTGACTTTGATGGCCATTTACTGTGTTTATCAGGAAAATAAGCAATGTTGACGAGTCTGTTTGATTAGCAGGGGTTGATAGACAGCAATGCTAATGTTTGTTCCTACAAACTGTTATATCACTAACCCCAGCCATATATTATTAGCTAACATTTTATCTTTGACATAGGAGAAGAAATGTATATTTATTTTGGTTGGGTTTATATACAGTACATATTGGATGTCCATTATAATGGACTTTGCTCATCCTTGAAGCTTATACAAAGTTGACAGCTCAATAAATTCTCTGTCATCCTTTTTTGCCGGAGAACTGTATTTGTTTTCGTAGTGAATGTACACTTTCACATTGGTTGTCTGCTAAACTGCTGTTCATTCAGACTGGTAGCTTACTTGGTAGCACAGTTGCCCTGTTGAAACGCCCCTTGATGTACTGGTAAATAAACGATGAGCACAAAGGCTGCAGGTTAAAATAAAGAGAATTTTCCAAAGCTAATAAAATTACAATTTGGCTGGACTTTGATATCAAATATTGCATACCTTAATAGGTCTTGAAGTTCTGAAAAGTCATAAAATGTTAAATTTCAGATAAAAGTTTGATTCAATTAAAATAAAATTTTGTAATTGTAGTACAAAACAGAAATGTTCACAATTTTGAAAAGAGAAAAACAAGAAATTGTGGCATGTGATTAAATCCAGTTTTCATGTAGATGCAATAATACATAAAATTCCAGTTGTTCCTGATGACTTCAACTAAAATTTTGAAATATTTCCCTCACATATCAAATAATACCAATATGAAACATTAGCTAGTTGTGATATCCTTCGCCATCCTGTAAGTGAGCTGCCGGTGAGCATACATGTACCATTGAGTACCAATCAGCAACTTTTGGACAGAGTGTCCTTAGAACCTGAACTCTCCGTGAATAGAGACTTAAATCATTCTGTTTATGGTGTAGTTACAGTATATGTATATATTCTGAAAATGTATTTATGGTGTTTTGAATTTTCTTTTTGCAGCACAATGTCGGACGGCTTTAGGAATGCAATCCGGAGCGCTTCCAGACAACTCTATTACAGCTAGTAGTTCATATGATGAGGGGACAGTGGGGCCACAATATGCCAGGTTAGTATCAAATAATAACTTTACACTTTGCCACCTGACATTCATGGAAATATAGACATTTAGCAAGAGGCTATGCACAAAAAACAAACTTGAAAGTCGGATAACAGTGAGAAATATATTGGATGGGAGTCTTTTATTCTCAAGCTTTTGGAGATCACTTTAAACCCTAAGATTTGGCTGACAACTGACCTTCTCCAGAAATCTCCAGTATAAGCATTGCATG
This sequence comes from Mopalia kennerleyi, assembly GCA_034783855.1. Classification (NCBI taxonomy): domain Eukaryota; kingdom Metazoa; phylum Mollusca; class Polyplacophora; order Chitonida; family Mopaliidae; genus Mopalia; species Mopalia kennerleyi. The sequence continues at coordinate 24,319 of JAVFBX010207745.1, forward strand.
CTCTGAATGTGTTCCTTAAAGAAGAACCTCTCAAGTGTTGCCTCTCCAGAATAAGAATCTAACAAATGCTGACAGCATACACCGATAGTGAATCTTTTTAATGATTTCACAGACATTTATCTTTCTTACTGAAAAAGACCATGACAAAGGTTCCAATGTCTGAGAACAGTAATACAATGCCATCTTCACACCTTTCAAGATCTGGATTTAAGACAGGAATTCTAAGCTGCTATCACCCATTCAAAAGTCTTTCTTGTTTTAAGTATATAATAACTTTCCATAGTAAAGCAAGAACCTCCTTTCCTGTTGCAATCTCATTTATCTGTTATCCAAGGTATTACAGATGTTATTGCAAATAAGGACTCATCTTTTGTAAGGCTGTCCCATTGTTTTATGTCTATTTGTTAGATATCCAAAACTAAAATATTAACCTTTTAAAGGTAAACTAAGTCCTAGTTTGTCATTTCTATGTCCTATTTTGTCATTGCGCAACCTAACATTGGGTTCTTGGTAAAAAAAGAACTGTTTTGTTATATCATTTCATTTTCCCTTTGTCCAAACTAACATCCCTCCTTGTTGTATTAAAAAATCATGAGCACAGAATCATAAAATTGGAATTCAGCTCTCAGATTAAGGCCTGTAGGCTACATTACTCCAGTCATGGTGGTCTAGGCTCTCTCTTTTGACTTGTTTATTCACCTTTGAGATTCAGTCAATAGTAATATCCTGTCTTTGTGAGCTGGACTTGTAACAAGACCTCTGAACAAGTTTCATGGTAGATGTAGCAAAGTAGACAGCAGAGATTTGGTTTTAACTCCAGACTGCTCACAAGGAAATACTGCCAACATGGAATGGAAAGAAAACATTACGCGATGGCTGGATATAAGTTTACACTTGCACTATTTGAGACATGGTGGCCTCACTTGCTCCCATGTTTAGGTATAGTGCAATAAAACTAACCATGCATTTGTAAATATCATTTCTGAAAGAAAAAAGTGTTTTCACATTTAGTGAAATTTTCCTCTTTTTTTTTTTTTCATTTTGCCAAACTTGAAAAATTTACTTAATATCAAAATGGTCTATGTCACTTGCCTTAACACATAGACTATTAAGGGAATTAAGAGAAGACGAGAAAAAAGTGTTTTTATCGAAATTGGTTTAATATCGAAAGAGCTCTGAACAGTCTCAAATTAGAATTCCGTTTTTGGATCAATGACTTCGTCTACATTGTTCCATGTATGGTGTTCACTGCCCTCTCTTGACTTGTTTATTCACCTTTGAGATTCAGTCAATAGTAATATCCTGCCGATGTGAGCTCGCCTTGTAATTAGACCAGAGTACAAGTTTCACGGTCTATGTAAGTTCTCGGCACTCAAGAGTCCATTTCAACCTCCTACTCGTAGCTTCAGGGAACTGCCAGAATGTCCCCAGAAGAACTAACATTAATTGCTATTCAGCAATTACAGCAATGCTTATATTCTCTTCAGTTATATATTCCTTAAATGGGAAAATTTTAGCGTCAGAAAATTCACCTGTTTGACTTGAAGCAAACTGTACATATTTGGCTCAGTCACAGAGCAGCCCCTGATCAGTGGTTAGTCATTGCAAGAGTTTGAGCTATGACTTTACAACAATAGAGTGACTCCCCTTTGAGAAATAATGTTATGCCTCTATGTCGAGCAAGGGCCAATCCATGATTTTGAACATGGGCAATACTGCAACAGATAACCCTCAATAAAATTGTATGAATTTCAGTTTTTAAAGTATCTATAGGCAGGCTGCCTTACCTTGTTATAAAGTTACAATGTCATTTTGCAAAGGGCCCTCTGCTGTGGCTTTAGTGGTTAGCTGTGTGCTTACTAATCCTACTCCAATTTTCCGTTCACGGGATCATGTCCATCTGTTGACCATCAAGCATATGGCTCTGGCAATCATGAGGGTGGTTTGTATTAAGTTTCCTCCATGTTTTCCACTATAAATGGGTAAGGAACAGAAGGAAGGGGACAATCCGTCGTCATATAAGTGAAATACCCTTGAGTATGGCATTAAACCCCAACCAAACAAACAAACAAATCATATTTCAAAGGGATGTCACTCTGTTTTTCATAACATCATTACTGGAAACCCTCTGATTGATACAGGAGAAAACAAGAAACGGTTTGAAAGACTATTATATGATTCAGTATTTGGTTTATGTTGGTTTGTTCTGTGAATATCCAAGATTCCATATGGACTCCTAAGTGATGAGTCTTCATTGATCGTCCCGATGCTATGTTAGAGGATCGATGGGTTACCCATCTTGTGGAAATCATTCTGTGAACTGCCATTATTTGCTGTAACCATTCTGTGTGGCTGTCTCCATACACCAAGTTTCCTAATGTATTTGCCTTTGGTCTGTATGTCCAGGCACTCTAAAGGTTTCCACATATCAGACGGAGAGACCATTTTCTTTGAGATCTTTGTGCATTAAGTCTGGTCTCTTCCCTTTTAGAGTTGACAAACATGCTGAAATGAAGTTGATCAATATTTAAGCAGTTTATGGACCATCCTCCCTTATTTCTTTTGGAAATTACTGCGTTAAGAAATAGGGCCAACGTTTTGGGATTATGCTTTATACAGAAAAATAACAAGTTCTAAAAAGTCTATGAATAATATCTTATCTTTTTTTTAATATTTAATTTGGGTATTTGCAATCATAAGGCATGGGCAGACTCCCATTATGACACTGAGAAATTCATGACACAATTCCCTGAATGAAAGTTTTTTGGTCACCATTAATTGAAACTGAGATATGTGGCTTAGGGGTTAGCAAGTGTGCTTACTAATCTTACTTCAATGTACTGTTCACAGGATCAAGTCCATCTGTCAATCCTCAGGTATATGAGTGAGTCACACAGTGTGGCTCCAGCAATCCCGGGGGTGGTTTATACAAGGTTTCCTCTCCGTTTACCACCATAATTAGGCAAGGAGCAGTGTGAACTAAACAATCAGCCATGAGAACAATGAAATGCCCTTGACGTTGCGACATTTAACCTCAATCAAACAAACAAACAAAATCAGTGACCACCGAAAGATCCCTTGAAATACTGTATGTTACATGCTTTGGGACCTATACTGTTGTTTTATTAATATGACAGAAAAAACTATAGTAATACACTAGCAGCTGATGCAGTTATATCTTGCATAGTGAAGTCGTTGAACACAACAATAAGGAATACCATCTGTTTTTATGTCAAAATGTTAGACAGTCCTGGAATTTCTCCACATATTGTTAACATTCTCAGTCAACCTTATATAATCAACCTGTTTAACCTTGTATGTACAGATTCCACTTCAGTAATGAAAAAAATTCAAGCAAAATAATTGCAGCTAGTCTGTTTTAAATTACATGTATTTCTTCCCAATTACCTCCATAGTAAGATTTTTCTTGTATACCTGATATGAAATGTTGTAAATGAAGTAAACATGTCTCAAATAACCAAGGAAATAAATAAATTAAATAATCTGACATTATTACATTTAGTACCAGTAATTCAAAAGTTTCTTCCACTCGCATCTCAAGCACAGATTTCATGACGTTTAATTACTTCATCCTTGTAACTAAATAAATTGGAGAGAAATTTTTTCCCTTTGACAGTTGAAGAAAAACATCTGTCTTAGGCCCTGATCCCTTAACCTTACTTTATTAAATTAACTTGTAATTCAATATGTTGTTGGAATATTTTTTTTAGTTTTTTCCGTTTTAAGCTACAAAAAATGCTGAATATCAGTAAGAGGAGGAAAAAAATTGTGATGTCAAATTTCTCTGGATAATGTTAGAAACTTTAAATTAAATATGACATTAATTTCTTCGCTTACATTTCACTTTCTGTGTGTGAACAATTTTTTCTTTCACTTCTACCTTTTTCACTTTTTTTTTATTTCCCTTCTCTTGACACTTCTTACTGTTTGTAAAAGACGAAAATAAAAGAAAAACACTTAACATGTATTTAAAATATTAACTCGCAATGACATACTTTTTGTTCTACCATAGTTTTTTGTATTTTTATGGACTTCTTGTATATTAAGTTATATTTAAACTCCTATATTTGGAGTGCTTTATTCCTCACTAGATAATGGTTAGGTTGGTTAAATAAAATAAAAAATTTTGCTCTGGGGCCAGTTGCTCGAAGCGCTATTAAATTTAATCCACTGTTAGATGACAGGGCGCCATGTTGTAGGTCTATCTGTTCCCCACCCCTGGAAAAAATGTAAAAATTCTCACGACCACTGGTGCTGTAGATTTAGAGGAAACAAGAAGACGATCTGTTGTATATATTTGTTTCCAGTGTTGTCAAGGATCATGGTTTCCTCCATCCATTGGACTGGCACGCCCTCATTTGAGGGAAGTAACCTAAGTATGGGGTTAAACCCTAAACTATTAACAGACAAGTCATTTCTATCAAGAAGAATGGGGGTCAACTGTCTTCTTCTTTACCATTTTGGCTAACACACCTTCATGACTGCAATTTTGAGGCTACATACAACCCTAATTTAACCCAATAAATTACTGATAGTAAACTCAGGTCAAGATGTATTTTTATTATATTCTGATAGAATATGTGGCTCCATCCGGTGTCCCCAAGATTCATACATCCAGTCTAAACCAATACCTTCATGCTTTTGTGAAATCTTTGATGAACCGTGCTGCAGTAGAATCTGATCAAAAGCCTTGTGTGTCAAAGAAAAATCCAAGCCGAGATACTTTCAATTTGTCACATGTAAATTTGACTGTATTGAAGGCTGTTAATTTTATCAAAGAAAAACTTCCATTGCAAATTTTTAACCATAGTTTTAGAATGACTTTTCAGCCAGCCTTTATTTTGCCATTATTTTGATGAATGAAAAACTGGTGTATTGGAAAACTCAAAGTAATTTTCTAATTTACAAGCACAACTTTTCCTGTCCACACACCATTAAGTTAAAGTCTTGAGGTAAAACCAACTTTAAGCTCAGAAATGAGAAATTCTCTAAAAACTTGAACAAAATTGTAAAAAGAAATCGCTTCATGTCACAAATTAGTAGAAATGTTTTTTCCATAAAATTATATATTTTAAAATTTTTGTTTAATAAAACCGAAATATTTCTTAGAGTTCATTATTCACATAATATAAAACATGATACATGCGAAAATAATCTGGAATATTTCGGGGAGATGTACGGTATTGATTTTCTCCCTTGATCAGAAATCTTCTGTGTCCTCGGGGGATTTAGTTGTTCCGCTGGTGGTCGAAATTCTGGCGGACTTGATTATATGTCTCAAGCCTACTCAGCAACTAAACCTGATTGAACGGATTAACAGAGATTAACAGAGACTTATTTGTTGGAGATGGGTTGCACCTGAGTAAACAAGGAACCTCGCAACTTCTCAAAGATATTGACCATGTATGTCCTATCCTAAAGACTAAAATGTCCGATCCCAGCACAAGTTTCTGTGACCTATGCGGAGAAGGCGGTCATCTGAAAGACAAATGTAGACATCACTCTCCCATAACCTGCTGGCAGTGCAATTCTACAGGTCACAAGGCAAAATTCTGCTTTTTCTACAATAATTAAAGATACAGCCAGGAGGAGTGTGCTGGATCAATACCCTCAATTAACAACCATCAAACAGTGTGTCATCAAACTAGTGCTGTAAACATTTCACATAAAATACCTCTGTCTGTTAATACTGACATTACTGATGAAACTAAACTGTGCCAATCTTCTGTAACTTTAAACCATGTACATGTATATCCCCCTGAGAGCCCTACATGTGTGAATGAGATGAAAGATTCTAGTTTTAATACTATTTGTGATTTGTTCAGCATGATAAATATTTTCTCATATTACAATGATATAAATTACTTAAATTACATCAATATGTATTCTTACTATAACCCGGAAATCATTGATAAATGTGATAACAATGTTTTTCCTGAATTTAAAAACAAACTATGGGAATTTACAAAAGTTGACATAAATATTGGTCTGCCAGCTAAAGGTCTAAGGATAGGCCATCAGAATATATGTCACCTACTGCCAAAAGTCGACCAGATTGAGTTGTTACTCAGTAAGCCTAAAAAAGAAATTGACATTTTTGGTGTGACAGAGACCTTCCTAAAGAAACACCATAGCGATAAACTAATCACAATAAAGGGCTACAGCATTGAAAGGAAAGATAGAAAGAAGAAATCGGGGGGTGGGCTGTTGGTTTATATCTCAGAAACAATTCCATATGTAAGACGAATTGATCTAGAAAATAACTACACTGAGATGTTATGGTTAGAAATTTGTCTGCATAACTCAAAACCTTTTTTACTAAGCTACGTTTATAGACCACCTAATTCCCCAGCAGCTTGGATAAATAACTATGAAATGATTCTTGAGAAAGCCTATTCCGAGTCAAAAGAAGTGATAATTCTTGGAGATTTTAACCTTGATGTATTGCACTCTGTACCCCATTCATTGCAGTCATGTAACCAGGCTTTTACTCTTACTCAACTAATTAATGATCCAACTCGAATAACTCTCAAAACATCCACACTTATTGATCACATATACAGCACCAACCCTGAAAACATATATTACTCTAGCACATTAGACCTTTCACTCAGTGACCATAAAGCCATTTTTTTAGCACGTAAGTGTAATTACAAACATAAATGTTATTCTCACAAAACTGTTACATACAGAGCAATGACTAATTTTAATGCAGATCATTTTAGAGAAGAGCTGAAGGATCAAATCTGGGATTTTATTGCAGATGATTCTGACATTAATATTGCTTTAAAGAAATGGATGAATATTTTCACTGATGTACTCAATAATAATGCACCTGTTAAGAAAAAACGAGTTAAGAAAGTAAAACAACCAGAATGGATAAATCCAGAAATAACAAATGCAATAAATTCTAAGAAAAAATGTAACAAACTTAAAGACCCTATCATATCACGCCAAGAAAGGAATAATGTAAATAAACTCATTCAACTTGCTAAAAAAGATTTCCTTCAAAAACTGATCTCAAGCGACACTGACAAAAATCCTTGGAAACTCTTGAAAAGATTGAATGAGAAGCAAACCACCTGTATTCCTAAATCAATGATATTTACAGACCAACAGCTAATACATAATAAACAAAATATAGTAAATGAATTCAACAATTTTTTTGTTCATGCTACTGAAAAATTACTACCAAATAACTCCTCAGATCCCAATCATTCTCTTACAAAACTGAAAATTTTTATTTCTGAGCGAAAGCCTCAATGGAATTATTTCAAAATTCCTTTAATCACACAGAAAACAGTCTATACGTATCTCCTAAATCTTGATGTTAATAAATCTGTAGGCTTAGATGGAATTGGTGCCCAATTTCTCAAGTTAAGTGCAGACATCATTACCCCATCCATAACCAAAATTTTAAATCTAAGCATCATCACAAGTTCCTTCCCAGACTGCTGGAAAGAATCTAAAGTCTTCCCATTACATAAATCTGGTAAAAAAAATCTTGCCGAAAATTACAGGCCTATATCTATCCTTCCAACTTTATCTAAATTACTTGAACGCCATGTACATGACTCTCTCTATAACTTTTTTTCAAACAATGGCTTGCTGTGTGACAATCAATCTGGCTTTCGTCCCAAGCACTCCTGTTTTACGTTACTTTCAAAGGTGACGGAAAACTGGGTTAAAGCCATTGACAATGATGAAATTGTAGGCACGGTAATGGTCGACTTCAGAAAAGCTTTTGACCTTATTGACCATAACCTGTTAATTGAAAAACTTAAACTATACGGGGTAGATAAAAATGCTGCTAAATGGATGACCTCATATCTGGATTCACGAATCCAAAGAGTGAGTATAAATAATAAATTATCTGAGCAACAATATATTAAAAGTGGTGTTCCACAAGGGTCCATCCTTGGCCCTCTCTTGTTTATTATTTTTGTCAATGACTGTGTATTAAGCACCAATGGTTGTGATGTTGAATTTTATGCAGATGACACTACTTTATACACAACATCTAAATCTTTAACTGAAATAGAAAAAATTCTGAATTTGAATGTTGGTAAAATTAATGAATGGTGTCAGGACAATAGAATGATAATTAACTCTAATAAAACTAAATCAATGCTAGTTAGCACATCCAAAAAGTTAAACAAGTGTCATCAGCATGGAATCACCATCACAATCAATGGTGAACCAATTGAATGTGTCAAAGAAATAAAACTACTTGGATAACTACTTAATTGATGCAGGGGATACACTATAAACAGTGTGTTTGACTTCAAGTCACGTTTTATGTCCTGTGTTTGTGTAATATGTAAGTGACCCAATTTTTTTACATGTATATAGTTTTGTGTTTAATTCATTCCTGTGTTTTATAGCTTGGTGGCAGTCTTACCCTACATGTGTAAGACATAGACCTCTAATAGGAGATTGAACAGCTGTTTGAGCAACCTAACACTGGACATGACACAGCTGTCTTTTATGACCGGTCAATGATTGATTGGTTCATTGATTGATGTTTTATACCGTGCTCAAGGGTATTTCACTTATATGATGGCAGTGTATTTAAACAATAATTTACACTAGCACAAATAAGATGGGAAGCATTTCCATAATGTTGGAAAGTTAAGTTCCCTCCAGTGCTAAATAAAGATATTGCTTCAAACTGCCCTTAGGCAGAGGGACCATTGCCTGGGAAATAAACAGTATGCGGACATTCAATGGTTGAAGCGCTATACAGATCTGAATGTCCCCATTTGTTTGACTGGCGGTTACATGTATGTCATTTTCGAGGGTATTAAATTTTGTATTGCCTCTAGTTTAAAAAAACTTTGAAGAAACTACCTTGCCACCCTCCCCCATTGATCTCCAACAAAGGGTTAAAACATGTCAGAGACAGTCTTGAACCTGTTGTATTTGAGTTGAATAAAAAGGCGATTTCTGCATTTCCAATGTCCAAATAAATGAACTCATTCATAATGTCGGTTATACCAGCCTGTCAACAAACAAGGTTGTCATACTGTTTATATACCTATTGTAGCGTTGTTAATGAATCATAATAGCCAAAATTTGTTTGTTTGTTTGGGGTTTAACGTTGTACTCAAGGGTATTTCACTTATATGATGAGGGATTGTCGACTTCACACTGTTCCTTGCCCTATTATGGAGGAAACCTCGAAAAAACCACCCCTGCGATTGCCGGAGCCAAGTCTTGTGACCTCATATGACTGAGACTCGACAGACGAACTAAATCCTGTGAACGGTACATGTACAACGAAGTCGCTAATCACTAAGCCATGGCTACAGGCCTTATTAGCCAAAAGGACCTATCTCATAATTTACATGTAGTTGTACTACACCATTTCCGTACCTTGAGTCGTAATACGGTGATCCTTCCCACAGCTACATTTTCCCACGCTTCCGTCATTAAACCTAAATAGCTATATTGGAGGAACGCGCAACAATATAGCACCATGAAAACTTGAGGAGCACGGATACCTTGATTTGCACTAGCTGTTGGTGTCAAGAAAGCGAGTGCAAGCACTTTAGCTCCAAAGTACCAATTTGTACCTCGCACAGAAGTTATATAAAATTTCTTCATCGTTTCTGCCATTTCATGTCTGAAGAAAATTGATAATTTTAAAATGAATTTCACAAAACGTACAAAAATGAGGAAACATCTGAGAGTGAAACAATAAACATGCTGTGAAAGATGGGAGATTGTGCTATATTACAACATTTAACATTTATTGAATAATCTAAAAGTAGTTGGGATTTAGGGCCGAATAGTGTAAGGGAATAGTACCTAAAATGTTAGACATGTGGCCTATTTTTGTGAGGCATAGAGCTCATCTATGTAAGGAATCTGGACTATTAATGCGGCATTTGGCCTATTAATGTGAGGAATACAGCCCATTGATGATTGTTTGTTTGATTGGGGTTAAACGCCATTCTTTAAGCCAATTAATGCAAAGATTGGCACAGTATTAGCAGCTAATTGGCTAGAAAATAAGTAGATGAGTCGCTGGCACAGTGCAGACTTTAGCAAGGAGATGAACAATCTACATGTAGCAAGAAATCAAATACAGGCCAGTTGAGATTTCTCTAATAGAATTAACATACAAATATTAATATACTTTTTTTTCAACATGTATTTCATTTGTTATAAAAGCAGTGAAAGAAAATCAAGTTGCCATATAGCATCAGTGAGATGATTTGTTTTAGTTATTGATACAGTGTATAGTTTTTAATAAAAAATGCAACAACAACAGATAGCTTCTACATATAAGAGGCAAGCCAATTTTTATTTATTCAAAATTCAGTTATGCAAAATTCATTTATTCAAAATTCATTTATTCAAAATATATATATAGCTGGCCCAGTTGGCAAGATACCCAAGTTCAAATCCTGACAAAAAGGATAAATCATCTCAAATTCTATAATATATTGCAACAACTAGTTTCTAAATATATGTTAATCTTGAGTTATTATGGGTAACCTACAGTCACTACCGGCATATCAAAAGAAGGTTTTTGCCCCTTTGCTAATATGTTACCCATATCTACTACATATTAAAATCTGTTTAGATTTGTTTGTTTTGTTTGATTGGTGTTTAATGTTGACCTCAAGGTTATTTCACTTAAACGATGACTGATTGTACACTTCACATTGCACCTTGTCTATAATTACAGTGGAAAATTGGGAGGAAACCTTGTAAAAGCCACCCCGCGATAGCCCGAGCCACAACGTGTGACTTGCTCATATACTTGATGGTCGACAGGCAGGCTCGATCCTGTGAACATTTAAGCGGGATTAGGAAGCGCATACGCTACCACGAAGCCACGGCAGCGGCCCAAAATCTGTTTAGAAACTTTTATGTTAGAGTAGTTTGTCTTGAGAGAGTTTGTGTAATTTATCTACATCCATGTGCTAATGTGATTTATTTTGATTGTTTGTTTGTTTGATTGGTGTTTAACGTCGCACTCAATGATATTTCAGTTATAGGACGTCGGATTGTCCACTTCACACACTTCCTTGGTTAATTACGGAAACCTCATAAAAACCAGCCCCGCGATTACCAGAGCCACATCGTTGAATCACTCATAAACCGGAGACTAATTTTGAGACAAATATAATTTTATTGCGCACTTACATGTAGGCCATTCGCCAGGATACAAGAAACCCATTATATAGATAAACATACATGTACATAATCTAGAGCATATGAAAAGACTTTGCAAAAACACTATGTGGCATGCATAACATGCTTTAAATGCCAAATGCAACATCAATTTTAGTTCAAGATTCCATTCTTGCGTTTTATAGCACAATGACAGTGAACCTCCCAAACACACACACATAAGTTTTCAACAAGGATAAATGCCCCATTCCCAGATTTCTGCAAAAACTATTCATATAAGCTGTAATCGCACACAACGTAAGAAAACAATTAGCAAACGTGAACAATCTGTTCATTATATCAATTCACAGTGATTGTAACTCTCATCAGACTTACTAGTATTCACAAAAGCATTAATAGATTTTGTCCTGGTAATTTGATGTTCTTTGAAATTTTATTTTGCGCATGAGAAAAGCTTGTTTCACACTAAAAAAAAAAGTAAATAAACTCAATTATTACCCATTGTATTTATTGCCTGAAAATGGCAAAGTAGTCCCTACACCCCATCTGATAGTTTCTTTGTATAGTCAATGATGGTTTCCCAAAGTTTTGACCTGGATCAAGGCCAAGGGCTTAGGCAAACACCCGTCCACCCGTCCAAATGGACACCCTGAAGTGAACAATTGCCTCATTTGGACACCCTGTTTTAAGGAACTTTAACTTGCAGGAGATAGAAAAACGGTCAAAATTGGACACCCATTTATTTGAAAAGTGAAGCAAAATGACCATTTTGGACACCATACTTTTGATTTCTGGCTAAGCCCCTGATCGAGGCCTGAATCCCAAATAGTTTTTGATATTGTCGATACATGTATTGTGGTGTGGTCAACAAATCCCATTATTCAAAAAGACTTATGTCATACATGTAAGTTTCTACATGATTTCCGTACCTTGAGTCTTAATATAGTGACGCGAATCACAGCTAAGTTTTCCCATGCTTCCGTCATAAAGCCTAAATAGCTGTATTGAAGCAGGGCACAACAAGATAGCACCATGTACACTTTATCAGCACGGATACCTCGATTTGCGCTTGCTGTTGGCGCCAAGAAAGCAAGTGCAAGGATTTTGGTTCCATAGTACCAATTTGTTTCTCTCACAGTAACGATATACAAGTTCTTTATCATTGCTGCCCATTCTAGTCTGAAGAAAATTGAATAATTTCAAAATGAATTTCACAAAACATTAAAATGATGAGAAAATATGAGTAGAGCAAAATGCTTTAAAAACAGTTTGATTTTGCTTTAATAACAGTTAATATTTATTGAATAATTTCAAAGTCATTGAATTTGGGTCCAACAGTGTTTGAAGATTATGCCCAATGTTGGTCTCCGGACAGTGGTCCATTTTTTAGAGAACAGGGCATCAGGGCCATTTATGTGAAGAGTTACGTCCATTAATGTGGGTATCTGGGCTAGTAATATGGCCATATGGCTTAGTAGTACAGTATTGGCAGATTGGTTGGAGCAAAGGCTGATGGAGTCACAAGTATAATCCAGACTTGGTGGCAGAAAATATAGCAAGAAATTAAAGAAAGGCCAGATGAGTTTTTGTCTTACAAAATGGACAGTGCAAAAACATGTATATTAAAGGGCTAAGGGTTGTTAAATCATCTACCGGGTACTTTATTACTTGTTATACTAGGAATGAAAAAAATGAAGTTACCATAAAGCAAGTTTTTTTTCTTCAAATTATTGTTTTAATGTCTTTATATACTTTCCCCAACAATGTTCTTCTGAAACATATTTTACAAGGACATTATTTTTGTTTAAAAAGTGAAACAAATTTTAATTTTATTCTCGACTCCCCTTCTCATAGACAGTATGTTTGTCTGATTGGGGTTTAACACTTTCATAATGCCAAATTTCCCCTTAGCCCTAAGAGCAACAGGGCAACAGGAAACTACCTCCAAACCTACCGCTCCATCTAGTAGAAGATCAAAGCAACGCCAAATAGATTACCATGCTGTGCTTGAAACTTGTGACAAGCTTGGGCCCCCAACCAGTGCTAGCCAATTAACCGCAGAAACATTCACCACCACAAATACATTGTACTACTACACATATAAATTACTTATACACAAATATAAAACATAAATAAAATATCTCATGATAGTAATGAAACATTAACACAACAAACATAA
>JAVFBX010207746.1:0-22180 GCA_034783855.1 Mopalia kennerleyi
GAATTTCACATATGTGGAAAAGAATTCAACATATGTAGAATAAAGGTAGAAGTGATAAAACGGCTTGCCATAGTATATAAGACACTTACAATTTTAAGACAACACCAACCACTCATATACTGTTATATGTTCTTCAAAATGCAATCTTTTTTCTCGTATACATTGTCGAAAATAATAAATATTTAATGGCACGTACCTTCGTAGGATATTGTTCTTTTAACCCTGCATTCTTTAGACTGTAAATAAATATCATAATGTTATATAAAACGTTATTGATAACATAACGGATTTGTGTGGGTGATATCTCAGAGTATTGATGAGATTGTGAAGATATCTGTCTACATTATCAGATAAATGCACTGATGTCCGGTCGTCATCAAGTAAATATAACATCTGGACCAAGTTCATATAATGAGTTCATCATAATAAAATGGTCAACTTCAATAAGATCAATTTGAAAAATGACACCTTTGCTAAATGAAGCTTATTTTGAAAACTATTCGTACATTGCGTTGAATCTGTTCATGATTTCTACTCATCATTGCATACTTATACAAACAAATTTGTTTTTACATACATTTACAAATTATACATGTACAGGCAGCCGTCCATGTTGTGATATCTTATATTGATGCTTGTTAGTGTCAAGTTTTATGAACTTTTGGTCCAAATTTAATTGATAGGTATACGATGTTTTTGAACTATGACATTACCTGTTGGTCTGGACGTATATTAGTACGAACTGTTCGGTTGTTAATAGCTCGGCAAGGTCGATAATTATTCTCCATTTTACTTCTATCTTTCGTTTCATCCACACTATATACATGTCTCAAAGTCTGCAACTGTAATAGGTTAACGTTATTATGGACACATTTCAATACATCAACAGGGACACCTTGTCCCTAATGAAACTTACCTTCACATTGGCCTTCTTATAAGGCAGCAAATTTGAAGTATATACCATGAACCGTCTACGAAAAAAAGCATGTTTCCATGTAGAAGCTGCCCTAAATTGCTTCTTCAGATTGACTATGTATACATGTACAGTCTATGTTCAATGTAACACTATGGTGTCTAAGCCAATATAATAGTTCTTTTGACACGTTATATATGTTTTGTCTTATGCACATATTACTTCGTTCAGCCCTGCATCTACCCATCAACATGTGAGGAAAATGCCTCGCTACGGGGAGCCTAGTTTGCTATGATAATCCCATTAATCTCCACCACTTTGGTAATGACTCTGCTTTATGCTAACTGATAAAACTGAATTCAGGGCTCAAATTTAAATATTTGGAATTTCGAAATAATGTTTTCGAAACATTACAGTAAATATAGAGCACAAACCAAGGAGCCAATCAAATCCCATCATTTTATTTTTCTATGTGTTAAACAGTCAAATGTTTGTTTCAAAATGAATATTTTTTGTGAAGATAACGGCTGGCCGGAAGGCGTGGTCCGACTTCGAATGACATTTCCGAACCTCCAAAAATTATATTGGATCGGGGTTAGATGTCATCTGATTCATTTATGACGATTCAAAACATTGAATACCAATAAACAATACGCTTGATAAATTTAAACAAATGATTGGCCACAGCGCGGTAACAGGGCATAGATTTTTTCTTCACATTTTTGGGATCAGTTGTGCCTCACTCTGCCTTGTCAGTATCAGGTAGATGCAAACAGTTTAGTTTATTCATGAGACCATGGAAATCCCTTCAAACAAAACCTGATTATATTTCTATTGAATTGATATTGTTTTCACCTATATACATCTCTGATGCCTCTAAAACACAAATCGCAATTGCCTATTCTGCTACATGACAATGTATCCAATTTCCAGCTAAGACATTATTATGATTTGTAAACCACAGCACAGTTGATTCCAGTTGGAGGTTTGATAGGACTCAATTAAAATCAGTGTCTGAAGAGATCTGTACACCATTCTCTCTTACCTGACTTTTAGAAACATAAAATGGTTTGTTAAGAATGATCCACGTGGCCACTTCCTGACAGCCGGGATGTGTTAGGGATCCATCATATGTTATATAATGAGTTGTGTTAGGAACTAGTTCTCCCAGGGGTATATCACCAAGAACCTCTTTATAACCTGTGAATACAGAAACGTCAACACAATGGAAATATATGACACATTGTCAATTTAGAAAATTGTCTTGTAACATTATTACCAAAGCCGTTATGAATTATTGACAGTCTAATCATCTATAGGCACTTTGTTATAATCAATTGACAATCCCTAGTGAAGAGAATTATTCGAAATTAAACATTATTCTTGTCTTGTCATCACTTCGTCTTTCCACACATTTGAAATCATAAATTCTAAAGATAACGGAGCACGTAAGAGGCTTGTTGAAGAAAGTGAGCACTGCCTGAAGTACTATAGATTTCCCATGACGGCTAGAATTACAGACACCATTTCCTTTCTAGACGAATCCATCTTAGCTACAGCTATTACATTCCAACGTTGTTCTCTTATATATGTTGAGTCTCATAGTGATATTTATATACCTGTACACCACTAGATAACCCAATTCGCTCTAATAGTTTTCTTCCATTATTTTGTATTTTTATACTTAAAAAAACGTTTCATCATTAATGAGTGAAGAAATGTCATGCTTGTGTTTCGTACAGAAAGAGCAATAACACCTCAATGGGTATCCCATAAACATTTTCAACTGACAGATATATTCTGTTAGGCAATATTCACTGATGGACTGTAAACTGTGAATTACTGTCAGCATCATTCAGATAGACTTGATTTATGGTAATCTAATATTTCATTTTAGGCAACAGTTTTTAAGAAGGTTTAAGAAGAATCTAATAAATCATAGTTATTACCTTTATATTTTAAACTGAGAACTTTTTCTGTAATGTTATTAAAAACATTACTGCTGGGTTCGTGTATCTGTAAGACAAAATGAAATGAACATCATAACAAAGAATCAGCCAAGACGTGTCTCTTACACAGCTGTCTTGTAGTCTTTTGGACATTATAGACGTTTATTGAAGCAATAATAATTGGTGTAAAACGAAATTGCTGGGAATGTTGACATTTTTAAGACAAAGTCCTCTTTTAAAAAGAAACTTGAAAAAAATAAAGTTACAGTGCAAATAATTAATTATATGACATATACATTGACTTAAAACACATAAAACGCTAGTCATTTACCGAGCTTTATTTCTATAACAGAACAATATTTGATATCGTAAATATCTCAAAGTTATAAATGTCACTATTATTGGACCTTGTTATGTTCTTTGGCATCGAATTTACAATAAATAATAGATAAACGATAGATCAACCAATCTCAACAACGCATGGACAAGACGAGCACTGCTGTAAAAACGCATTTTCAGATTTGCAATAGAGCTAAATATTCTTTCATATCTTACAAGGTTTTTGCCTCGGGATTACATGATACCAGTACATTGTAATGTATTAATTCAAGAAATGATTTAATCATAACGAGGGTTTGACCAAACTGATGAGATAACTCACCTGACCTAGTAGACTCAGTATCGTTATTCCAAAACTAGATTTAGATGCTTCGTGAATGTTGGGAAATAAATCTTCGTTATAAGCAATAAGTTGAATCTGTGAAAAAATAACAGAACAAACTCCAATTACTGGGACGGTGTATATTCGGGCTGTGCATCGTTAATGACTCATGTTTTAATATAAGCGATACAAAGTAAGACACGAGGAAAACAAAAACACCCACCCAATAATTACCATTTTACTGTTCTGCGTGCAGATGTCAGCGACTTTACTACCAATTACAATTGTAAAAAAAGGGTCAAATTATAATGAAATCCTTTTCATTTTTTTCTCTCTCTAATCTGCCTTAATAAAAGCGGTATTGCAGCTGAGAGGTATTGATTTCAAATGGCATATATATTTGTTCTTCCAACAGGCACTATTATTGCCTCACTCGTTTTTTTGGTGGACATCTCATATTAAACCCTTTTTACTAATTCCCAGGATTGACAAAGAGCACGTTCTGTAGTTGTCCCGAGATTCAATAAAGCTTCTATTGTTGAACCATACCTCTAATGGGAACGCTTTGCCGCCAATTCTATGTTCAGAGCCGACAGTGTCTTTAGAACCAAAGTGTAATATTATACGATGGATGCGGTATCGATACGTCAAGGGACCGCCTGTTATTAATGGCAAGTCATCGGGATAATGTTTGGCACGAAGATATATGGTAAGGTCATGGCCCGTATTCACTATTTCTCCTCCAATCTACAAATAATCATAAGCAATGTACAGACGGTTTAATAAATGAAGGTCAATGGTCAGTATTCAGTCGGATCAATCTTTCATCTCGGCCAGTCTGGTCAGTTTGATTTGACAGAGCTCGATCATGTTTGGGAGATAACAATAATTCAACAAATTTATTAACAAATAGCCACTTCGCAAACCGAAGTCCAATGTTCTGCTATTCTGTCCAAGTACACCATCACGAGAAGATCAGATCAAAGTTTGACTTTGAAATAATACCCCATTGATGTCGAATAAAACTGTCTCTATAATTGAATAACCATATAAACATTTACATACATAAATACAACAAGAATGTTAGTAACACTAGCAGTGTGACAGGATGGAGGATACAAGCCAACTTACTCTCTTTCTGGACACGTTGAGTTTTCTAAGGTTGGGGTCATATAGCAGACGATCCGGATTAATGTCAATAGGAGACTGATATTTACCCAGAGTACACAGGGTCCATTCAGGGTTGATTATGCCCCAGAAATCAGGACCTGGTGGGATGAAAAAAGGAATGTGTCAGTTGTACCACAGGATGGGATGTGTGCCAGGTGGACAATAGAGAACCACATCCGAGGCAGTCTGTATAGCCCAGTACCTATAAAGACTTGTTATTATAGGTTTAGTATTTATCGGTTTTTTTTTGCATGTATTAGCATTATTCAGATTTCACTTAGTAGTTGTTACATGTAAGAAATAACACACCCTTTAAGGATCCTAATAGAGTATTATGATGACAGTTTAACAAGGCAGCAGATAGATAATGTTAAAAGTTATGCATGCGCAATAAAGATGTTCATGGTTGTGATAACGACACCGCCTGCTAGAGAATCTTCATCACAAAAAGGCTCTGTCGGAACAGAAGATCGTTGGCAGTGTATTTTTTAAATGCACTACCGTTAAGAGCAAAGATAATCAAAGAACATACCCAACAAAAAGTATTAATCTTAAAAATAAAGTCAATTTAAAATACATTCGACAATCGCAGGATTAAAGGTGTCATGTTGAGCATTACAGTAAAATAGCAAAGAGATTTGTGAGCTGATTTTTCTTTTGTAGGAAAAATATCTGTTCTTACGTTTATAAATATTCAACAGTAAAATACATTGAATGTTGATAAAGACAGAGCTTACGTTTTCCAGGAAAAGTGGTTTAGACCATATTGATTTACTACAGGTAGATTCAAGTGTCTTGATGTGAAACTCTCACTATATACAAACCATACTATACTTCTGTTCTTAACAATAAGGTTTTATCCTTTAATCGGCATTTCAACTGGTAAACATAAAAGGTATTGCACACAAACTAGTTTCAACATATATAAATAATTCTGTTTCAAAAATAGTGTTTTTTCTTTTGATGGTTTAACATGGATGTATTGCTTCAGACCTATCATGTTGATTTGAAAGCAATGAGAAGGCAGCCAGCTGTGTACATTGCAATTTGATGATCCCTCCATTTAATAAAGTATATAAGGCACAAGGGATTTTCAGCCTAACATTTCTAATGCCGAGTGGTCTCATTCTTTTCATGTCCAGATTATCATAAATATGGATTTTATGCAACTTCATTCGAAGTTTACTTCTATAATTCTATTCGACGAAGAAGTTACCATAGATAACCTACGATCGCATCAAAGTATGAAATAGGGAGACCGCTGTAAATCGCATTTCCATGACGCAGCTGTTCAGTAGATTTCTAAAAATTTAGCCCGCGGATGTGGCTTTTTAGTGGTTAGCATGTCCACTTACTAATCCTACTTCGGTGTAGCGTTCACGAGATCGCATCCGCCTGGCAAACTTCGAGTGTATGAGTGAGTCACACAATGTGGCTCCGGCAATCGGGGGATGGGTTTGCGAGGTTTCCTCTCGGTTATCAACCGCAATTAGGCAAGAAAACATGTGACGTGGACAATCCGGCGTCATATATGAAAGTGAAATATCATTGAGAACGACGTTAAACCCCAATCGAACAAACAAACCCAAAATTTGTAAATCTTCCTGTCATTGAGATATCCAGTGAACTGCGGTGTATCACAAAATACCACATTGCACGGCAATAACTCTTGACAATTCCGATAAGGTTGTTTCGTCCTTAAGTTAAAGCATTGACTGTAAAAAAAATGAACGGAGGTACATGACGATGGCAATACCCTTAGGCCAATGCTTGGCTGAGGGGTTAAAACCAATGGTATATATGTTTAGATCAACGCCACAGAATATCCAGTTGTATCCAAATATATAAATGTCAATATATATATATATATTTGTTTCATATCCCCGCGTGAGGGATACAGCTTCCCTGTGCTAGGATTGATCAATTGTTGCGTGAAATAGACTTATCACCGGAGATTTAACGATACTCTATTTTTCCATGTGTTTGTTCTATCCAGATCAATTTTCTTGTCGTGCCCATGTACTGAAAGAGTACAGCGCTCGTCACGGCAAAGAATCGTTTTGTCTTCCTGTATATTACAGATTTTTGTTTTGCCTCTATTTGCCTTAATGACACTTTAACCTTCAAATTATCAATATGCCAGGGTTTTTATTTATTTATTTTAAATACAAAATATTGAGAACTTGAGCATTGTATCGGAAATATCCATCTTCAAAATATTTCAATTACAAGAATCTTGTAAATCCATGATTTCAAGCAGTGTTGTTTGAAAGACATTTTAACTGTTTTATTTGCTTTCCCTTTTCGCTGTAGCCTACTGTACGTTGAGAGATGCATACGTGTCTAACATTATATTGAACATATCTATTTTCCATTTTGATATATTTTAGAAACAAGTTGAAATTTCACTATTTTCATTTAACTTTTAAACAGTATTGCAAAATTACTAGGATAGATTAAAAAAAATCTGTTCCGTTGAAATGATGAACTATATACTGAAGAAAAAAGTTTCGTGTACATCAGCTCCAAGACTAAAATCATTTCCATAAGCGCATAGTAACCTAAAGCTCGGTACCAGTCATTTCTGGTAAGTTGTTATCGCTTTTTCACTTGTTTTACTGCCCATTTAGTCGAATGAATTAAATTGTGATTTCCAACTTTTTAGTGTGTTCGCTGAGCAGTTTCGGGGCGAGGAGTTGCCTAGAACGATTTATTTTACGACCGGATTAAAAGCAATGCAATGCGGGTCATACGCTCCTTGTGAAAATTTAAGGCATGTCGTTATGGCGTTGATACCTGGTATATAACATGGCCAAAAGAAAATGGGGAAGGGAAGCCGTCATGTAGGGCTAGGGTGGTTGGTGGTTCTTACGAGGTTAACTCCTAGTTGTCGGTCATATTTTATCAAAGAACAGTGTTAAATGGATAATCTGGCGTCAAATTAGCAAAAAATCATAGAATACGGCGTTAAAACCCTATTACCCCCAAAACATTTGTATTTGTTATTTAATTATTTTATTAGTATAATCGGTTGTCCTTTTTTTTATTGATACACTGTTTTATTGATTATCATCCGGTTAAAGTTATTTTCACCCACACACACTCATAAGAACAGAATGTTATACTCCCTAATCAACTAGGTTGTGTGAGGGGATATTTACAGTTAAGATAAACATCAAAAGTCGGATTTGGTACATTTTACAATGGATATCGAATGGGAAATAAATCATTACAATTGACCTTATCACTGACTGCATTGGGTTACATAAGACATTATTTTTAAATGCAGCGATTTAATATTCTGTATACTATTGTTTCACAATGTTTATAGAAGGTTAATGGTAATTAAACTTTAAAATCAGGTCAGGTGTCAATATTGACACTATTTGGGAAAACAGTCTTTGCTGCAGTTTTGATTTCGCTACAGTATCATTCTTCAACTACAAATATAGTCATACGGCCAGACATTCAAATGATAACGGGCAGTAAAGGGAGATTCCTGTTACCCTGTTGATCTTAGAGTTAGGTAGCAACGCGAAGGCACTTTATTTGTTTGTTTGCCAGTGTCTCTAGGAGGGATTCCTTTACTCATTGGGCTTGACTCTTCACATTAGTGAAATAAACGTGGCTGAGGCGTAATACTCCAATCAGAACAAAGACAATCTCAAATTATAGTTTCTTTCATTTAATGCAATCTTAACAGGAACGTTTATTGCAAAATAACTGTATTTTGTATTTTGTATTTTTGTTTATTAAGAGCTGACTACAACCCACAGCATCATCGCTGAAGACGGTGTCAATTACTTACAGCTATCTCAATGCTATGGTCCTATCATTCCGTTGAATAAGATCGAATCGAAGAGGGCCCTATACATTAAGTTAAAAGTTAATTATAAACTATTCTAACTGCTATATGTCTAAATCATTTTGTACAAAAGTCCTATAGTGGTTAACAACTTCACAGTATCAAATCCCCATACATTTTTATCAACTATTTGGCAAGGCTACAACAAAGTTTTAGAACTTGTATACGTCACTGGCTGGTGTAACGCATGGTTGTCTCGGGACTACCATTGTCTGTCGATACTTTTAGCAGTTTTTTAGATTCATGGTTTTTGAAGTACCAAAAAAAACGTAACTAGTAGAGTCATATGCCAAAGCATATCTGTTTCTTAACCGAGGCATTCAAATGTTAGAGGTTTCCTACTGATGCCAAAATCTCGTTAGATTCAAAATTGAATACATAAATGTCGCGACAATTTGTCTCCGTTTAATATCAACTGATGAAGGCTCGAAACTTCCTTTCACATCGGCCAATATATCCGTAAATTGGGACTACTTATACAGTCTGGGGTGTCTCTTACCGATGGCGGACTGCCACCATAAGCTATTAGCGATAACTCACAAAGATATATGTTAGTAATAATCTAACTGTGTTACACCATTCGCACTATCATACTCGCATCAGCTCCAGCTGATTTATGCTTATCAGTGTGTAATAAAAGACGAATATACGTTGAAATACACGATCTTATCGACCACTCTAATCGAAAATCTGCCCCTGTTCATGTTTCTTCATATAGTCAATATTACATGACAACAGCTGAGCGGCATTGTTATTACGAGCTGAAAATGACACGCTTTCGCAATTTACCCAGTATAAATTATTTCATATATAATTTCTGCTGCAAATTACACTTGGAAGGTTACCGAATGTCATGATAACAAGGCTTAACCGTTGTTCAATATAATGGAAGAATTACAAAAATAATGGAAGCTAAAATATCGGACACACATTAATACGGTTAAGATCGCAAAATATGTACAAAGCTTTCTACTATATGTTAATAGCTGAATAACAACAGTAGTACTATTCATCCAAACATTCTATTTGAGCGCACTATCAGTTCTGATGCTGGGATGGTTGACCAAGGAGAGATGACACCTCTCACATGGCCAATCAGCAAAGCCACGCATCTGAAAACAGTACATTACCGCCAGTTTAATACCGAATTACTGTCAGTTAGACAGTAGTGCCGTTAAGCAAGTACCTGTACTTTTGAAACATCTGGAGCTTTTAACTAAGGGAATGACATTAACGCGTGGTCCCTTGGTAGAATCGTGGAATGCTCACTGAATTATGCGGACCATTCGTCAGCAGGTGATTTCTCTGACCACCAGATGGTCTTTTACTTGGCCAGAAATAAGTCTTTGGCGTGTCACGCTTTAGTATGTAACCTGCAGTATAATTCCGTAAACCACGCGTCATTTCCAGGTTAAGCATCAGTCGGTATTGATATGAATTATAATTTACAGAATATGTAGCAGCAGCATAACAGGGTTAGACCTCTATATCTATTTTCAATTTTTGGATTGATTAAACAAATTTTGGTTCCGTTGAATTTTACGAATTCAGTAGTCTATGACACTCTTTCCCTGAACTGTATATCTTCATGGCATGAAATATTAAAGTAGTTTTAATAACTGCTTGAGACAATTGCACACTATCCTTTAGCCTATACGATGTGAAGATTGGTTTTCTTAATTACGTAATTTTAGATTGTAGAAAACATACAATGACGCCATGGGATTATCTGCACTATAATATAATAAAAAGCCGATCCCACAGACGAATAAAACCATGATCAAAGTTGTCAGCTTAACTTGTACAATGTCATCGTTTTTATATCTTTAAATTGTTGAATCTTGGGAGCAATAATAGGAAGACGGATCACCCGACACGCAATTAGGCCTACCTGATATCCCCTCATAACTCCACCATTCAGACCACGTTGAGGATGTCACTGAAAGGGAAATAATATACTGAATAATTTATCGCAAACACATGTGATTTCGAGATTCAATTAGATATAAATTCTTATCGGGTAATGAAGGTTAATGATGTTAGAGAACTGAAGCGATCCCATGGCGAGCTTTATGTTTTATGAGCCGAGATTCACATTGTATTTATGCTTTAAACGTAGCAAAGGGAAATCTTGCATTATATCTTCCTGGCCTGTAGGTCTACAGACTCCGATGACTGGGCTGTATTCGTGAACAGATTTCGGGACCGAAACCATTAATTGTATGTAAAACAAAATTCATGGTATTTCTATGACGTTAATGAGTTTCTTACAATTTGGTGTTTACATTGAGTTCTAGACGAACAAAAAAACTAGCTATAGCTCCAGATTTTAGTTAACGCAACGAATGTCGCAACACCAACCTAATGACAGTATTGTATGGAAATGATATGACGAAATTTGCATAGTATGTAGTATGAAACGGTATAAATCATCTAGCTGTCACAGGCAATAAAGGTAAAACTAATGTTATTTTAAAGGTTAGTAAATAAACTGATGGATAATCGACAACACCTAACTTTTAGTTTCCGTTCAATCTCACTTATAAAATAGAATGCCTCAACGCATCGCCAGTCTCATGCAGTGAAACCCATTAGTGGCGACTAAATGTTATTTTCTGTGAAATGTTTCCAGCACAGCGCGCCAAAACACATAAAAACCGCCGAAAGAACACAATTTTAGTAATAGCCGTATCCAATGTTACTTAAGACATTTTAGCCATTAACAAACTTTACCATTTAAAATTCATTCAATCAAAACATTATCTATGTTTACTTACCACAGCCAAGATAGGACATAATCCCAAGAGTAGTTAGCACAACATTATGGAAGATTATTTCCATGTTTAAATCAATTATTTTTGTACTATTCTGGCCATTTGATCCTTTCGATAAAGAATGTTCAGCTTTCTATCCTTAAGGTATTTTCACATTTTGGCCTCCTCTCAGAAAAGTTAGCAAAACATCCTTAATGAAGCACAATTTGCTGCAGAAGAATTTCTCCTCAAGTTAGTACCCTCTTTGACACAACGATGATTATAATCTCTACAGAGACCAACAGACTCACGCTTTGTTGTCTATTCTGTTTTTGGAAACGTAAATCCATGCTTCCGGTTGTTAAAAACGTGACTTTCATTTAGCACCCCACGATATACTGCTGTTGGTAAATACATATTGTATAGGGCCATCAGAGAGCTAGTAAGATTACAGACAGCAGAATTGGTGAGATGAAGCGAAATACGACACAAGAAATCGCTGCCTTGGAAGACAGGGTATTTGCTAGTGCCAGGGAGGACAGCAATCGATCGCCGCCTCTACAAAATTCAAAGACTCCCACAAACCGAAACTAATAAACGAATTCTATCAGCAACTAATCGCTTCACCATGAAATACTTTCAGGCTACTTGCATTTGTACACTCAAAGGATTTTAACATGTTCTATCAGCACTTGGCTTTCAGCACGTCAGTGATACGCTGTGGCAGCCCCCTCAATAAAATATCTAGCGCTGAAAACTACCTTTGTGGCGGTCTATGGGATTTTCTATGCCTGACTTTTATCGTGGAAAGCACAGAGCGTCACTCAATCAGGGTGTTAATTTATTACCTACTGTTGGTGACTTTGTTTAGCCCCAGGTACATCAAACACTTTCATGTGTGTTTATCGAGTGTTTAAGACGGAATTGCTGCAGGCGAGTGTCAATGCTCTCCAGCCAGGCTTATCCTCCGAACAATAATCCCTCAGCTTACGTGCTAAACTTCCATAGATAAAGCTACACATACAGTGTTCATAATCTAAACCTATTAACGTGCAGTGTTAAGAATCGATCGGGACAGTGTGTAGGGAGCTGTCCACCAGCTGGAATTTGTCCCCGCGATTACAGCATAAAAAGAAGCGATACTACATCAGTGAAATAAACCAGAATTCCCGGGAACCATGATCATCTTCAATGCTACTTTATTGGGATTCTGCCGCATATTGCAATGATTTGAGTTTCTGTTTTCTGACTATTTGAAATTATAGCCTTTCATTGGATTGTGTATCTCATTAATCTGTCAAAGGCAGGCTGATTAATATTGTACACGCAAATGTGTTTCATGGAGTATTCCTGCTGAATACATCATGACACACCGTTTCAAAACATAAAACACACTGTCCTAGATAGAGTCAAACACACACAATGTATTTCATGTGCTGTCGTCATGATGCGTATTTATTTATTTATTAATTTATTTATTTCAAAGGATGTTTGTTTGTTTGGCTTAGGCTTCCAACTAATCGCAAACGGTTTTAACAACAATCACCGAGTTCAAAGTATTTAAGGGCATTTCGCTTTATTCATCTGATAGCTGAGTTTAATTTGTCTCCTTCATCCACAGACATTTTGATAAACATGGACAGCCGTGTGCCGATTAATTTACTTGGCCCCTGTTAATCCACGTTTAAGCGGCTACAAGAAAAAGCCTCAATATAAATAATTTATATTTTGCTCTTTTCATCACCAATGAATGTCTTTGGAAAAATGACTCTGCTATGTACAAACAGGTCATACACAAAATATGTTATTACGCGTCATTATGTCGATATTTACCTCTATGGTACTGATAAGTCGTTATATAAGACATTTTAAAAAAGCAAATCGGGAAGACTATTGACTTATATGACAGCATGATAGTCAAATCTGTGACGAAACCCATCAATATCGCCAGCACAACAAACACTGACAAATTCTCGACGTAAAACCTTGTTCAGTGGGACAAACTGTGGACATTAATAGTAAGCAAGATAAAACTTCGTGTACATGGGAAATGGGCATTATTCTCATAAAGAGCACCAGTAGACAGGAAATTGTCAGCGGGAACCCTAATTATAGATACCAGCTGTTGCACCAAGTGTGTATTTACTCTCAGGTGACAAATACTCAATGAAAACGGTAAAATCGTAAATGTTACAATAAAAAGTGTCACGGTTGTGTGACAGCCACACAGACTTGTCCTTGAATGTCATTGCATTGTGTAAACATTAACTAAAATAAAATAACAAATATGCGCAGCAGTGCTACCCATCACCCCAATGTCTTTACTTTAACTCAATGCAACTGTTGTGCATATATATTGTTTGCAATCTTTATCTACATTACAATTATATACTTTGTATAAACGTCCACAAACGTGTCTTTAACAAAGTGTGCTAGACATCCCTTTTCTGTTCCTGATTATTGTTTTCAGACACAAATCCTAATTCTTAACACAATGTTGTTTGCTTTGAAACATCTATTTGTCGACGTGGGGGTGTGAACTCTATTATACTCAATGTATATACAGGTTAAGATAAACGTTTAAATTCCATTATGCTAGATGTAGAAGCATACTTGTACAAAGCACAACTATAATACAAGAAGCCAATCACAAGGAATGTATTAACCTTTCCGTTGCCATTGAATGGTTGCATAGCGTGGGTTGACACTGTGTCGTAGCGTTCGTGAAAACGTCTATGAGGGCAACTTAAAATATGTCACTCAAAAATTATTGTATTTCCTGGAACTAATCACCCACAAACCAAACATGGCAATAAATGCTTTACGTTAGCCTAATGTAAATAGTGTCCATCTTGTTATCTATATATCCAGGATTTACGGTCCGAATCGGTCAGAATGTTAACCTTGAAGGCAGTGGACGATCATTTCTTCCCTAAAAGTCATTGTCAGAGCAGCACAAAACAATTTAAACACATACAAATAAGAGTTAATATTTAACTTGAGCTGAAACAACAAATAATGAGTGTGGAAAAAAACTATTATACAAAAATTGCAATTGGAGTGGAAATCACAGCCGCCGAAGACATTTACACCTTATCGGGAATTAAAGCTCGCTGCCCAGCAGATAGACACAATAATATACACAAATCTCAACACGAATTCAAATAAGAAGACAATAATAACTCTCAACCAATGTGTTAAGTATGATAAAACCACACTGTAATGTAAATTATTTCGCTTATAGTATATATTTATCCGTCAGCCTTCGTCCCTTCGACGGCATCCGCTGGTAGTCAGCTGACCTCTTTGCGCCTTTCCATTGGCTAGAACTCTGATGTGCCTGCAAATTATTGGTACTCGGCTTTCAACTGCTGCCAAGCAACATACTTTGCGACCACACTTGGTAGTTAAAGGATGAAAATTTCAGAAAACATGTCATGGAATGGAAAAGTCTTGTCGATGGTGTTCGGCTATTGCTTAAACTGTTTAACGGTTGAAGAGGTTATATTTACAAGTAGCTGTTATTTCCTTGCTAATTCACCTCACAATTAAATGCATTAAATGAAGTACATGGATCAGTAGGTGTTGAGGTATTGCTGAACCCCTTGGGCTTAAAATGAAGCAATACAGTAAACGTGTGTTAAAACAGTTATTAGTCCAGCATGCATTAGATGATTTTTGTTGGCATTGTTGTTTTATTTGTTCATTTCATGTTTAGTAACACATCACAGACGTTTCACAAACTGCTAATAATCTCAGCACGTACTTGATCGCTTGTGTCTAAATCAGCAATTATCCACGTGTCCAAATCAGGCATTTAGTCAAAGGCATTAATTTACTCTTGATAGAAACACCCAACCGAGATTCACTAAGTAACAAATATTCACTGATTTTCACAGGATAATTTAACAGATGTCCACATATTTGTGTCGAAATTGCTCCCATTTTAACCATTGCGATACGAGAAAATCATGAATACAGCCTTTCTTTTCATGAAACAAATAAGACATGTAGATGACCCTTTAAGCACTTATGCTTTACAAGATTTTCTCTTATCCACTCTGCATTATAGTGTAAATCGCCATTAATTTGGGTTAGCGAAGATTTCGTTTATACACATTCCCTACTTTTAGAACTCAAACTCTGTAAGGGCAGTTTTGCTGCCTGGTGGATGTTTGCACGGGAGGTTGTGGTGTTTTTGTATGGTGTCGTGTGATTATCCTCTTTTGTCATTGTTTGTTTCCACTGATGTCGGGAGCGGTTGCCTCGTTGTAGAAACTGATATAACCTTAAACACGAAGTATAGCCGCAATTTAAATATTTAAAAAGGTGGAATAACGAGCATTGAGAAAAAGAAACAAACGAACCAAGAACGACAAGAAAGACAGAAATAAATTGAGAAATAAATCCGTAAATAAGTCAATAAGTCAATCAATAAAATTAATAGTAGGCCAATAAGTGCAATACATCCCTTTTGCTGTGGATGGCTGATCACTTCACCTTTATAATAAATTCGTTGTAATATAAGCTGGGATGACTGGTATAAACCCATTAACACTGCGGTGTTCCCTTAAGGCTTCTGTCACACTTCATGGAAGATGTTTTATCAATAAATTATACTTATTGCATTAGCATCTACTATCTTCTCTTCAGATCTCATGTATTAAACATTTACGGCTTTTTCGAGAGCCTTTTTTTTAAATAAATTGCCTATGACTAGATATACATAATTATACTCGACAGCAGCGATTCCGGCATGTGGGACATAACAATATTGTACTTTTAAACGGTCTATAATTATGCTTAAACGGTATCGTGTTGATTCGTGGTAGTTAATTCCCAAAGGGTTCCCCATGATCCTGTTTAAAATTTAGGTAACCAAGTTCCAGAAAAAGCTTTTACAGTATTGGTACGATGAGTAAAATCCATCAGTAATCTGCAATTAATTATAATGTTTAATTTTGTACCGAATAAAACATTTTGCTTAGAAAATATCGTATTGCATATTGGTATGTATTAAACTGGTGCTGTATTGTATTTATTATACTGACAGGTCCTTCGTTGCTGTTTTATGTTTTATGGATGTGCGTGTGTTTGGCCTTTTCTTTGTGTGTTTTTTAAGAAAGGGGGGGTCGTGCTAACAGGAAATCCAAAGTGAACTTATTGACGAATTACAATTTAATGAATGTATAAAGGATACTAAATAAAAATAACGACAATGGTTTTATTTTAAAAATTTGGAAATAGTTCACAACTCTAGGTTAATATGTGGTTAAGGGATATTGCTCCATCATTTTTTTTTAAAGCAAACAGCTTTTGGACCAATACAAAACATGTTGGAATCTGACGATGGAGATCATGACCACGTAATCCTGGTTTTAATGTTTGAGCTAAATAACAAAAGACACACTTTTCGTCGTGTTTCATTTTAGACATAAAAAAATATAGTGAATTTTGGTGTTTGATTTCTTAGAATGGCTAACTAACATAACAGTAAGATTAAGTTATATAGTAGAATAGCTCTTGAGCTAACGAAAAAAAACGGTGCCTCACTTTTGGCAAATTTGTTAATAAAATTTTCATAGAGTTTTTGGCAAGTCCGATATTAATAAATCGTATGAGAGTACAAGATATATATTTGGTAAAACATTCTAAAAATGTTCACCTTATGTTAATGTTAATAAGCTCAGTGAAAAACGAAATCGAAACTCAGTTTTAACTATTTGAAAAAATAATCTAGAATCAATTTTCAGTATAATAATCTTAGACTGTTAAATTTTCAAGAAAAAAGATGAACAATTCTTGTCTATGTTCTTGCACATGGGTTCCTGAAAGATTTTAAATTTTCTAATCGATGGTTGTTTCCACCTTCGATACAGGTGATTGGTTGGAGCGGACAAAAGGTTTTTTGGCAGCTGAACACTTCCCTGCTTCCCTGATGAACCAATTATGTTTCTCTGTTCTAGTGTTTTTAGATAGTTAACAGTGCAAAGAGGACTTCCTTTGCCGATGGGAGCCAATTTTGAGAAGGAGGGAAAACTGTTTTAAAAGAATTGCTCAGTCATATTGCAATATTAAACTCGCCGAAGGCGTCTTGCCAAGTGGAAGCTAGAGACATATTTTGCCGCTGTTAAGAAAAGAATTTCCGAAAGACCAGGTAGATTTTATGATGTCCCAATCACTATTTGCTATTATTTTCTGGAAAGCACCCTGATAGAGATATTCATCGCTCCGTAGCACATTGTCTATCCAATCCTTTTGAATCCGCCGAATGAAGTATTGGAGTCAATGCCAGCCAGTCACTATGCATGTTGGAGAGCCAAGGTCAAGGCATGGGTGCATTTGGCACATTACAGCCCATTATTGTGTTCTCGGAGTGGACAAAAGGGCATATAAACTTTTCCCATTTGGGGTTTTCCCCTAAATCCACCCGCAATGGAATAAGCCGATTCAACGATAGTAGGAGTCTATTATACAGGAGGAACAAATAATGACGGAAGACAGTGTTCGAAATCAACTTGTAAGCATGACCAAGAGCATGTTTTGTATCCACAGTTTTAATAATATCCAAATCCAGCCGTTCTTTTTCTTGGGAGTCTCATTTTGTAACGATCAAGTACTAACAACGCATACACGAGACACGGAAGTAACATGGCGACGGTTCCGACGATTTTGGGTGTATGCTGCCAATAGAACTCCAGCATTTGAAGGTTGGTCAGAATACAAAAAAGCAACGTTTTACAGCATGGTCTGTATGAGTCTATATATAAAGATACCATATATTAGGATGATGGATTTGCACCGCAGACGGGCTGTACGCAAGGCATGGAGTCTGAAGAGGTTTGAAAAGGTTTGAAAAGAACTATCATTACAAATACGATTTTGGGTGTATGCTGCCAATAGAAATCCAGCATATGAGGGTAGAGCAGAACACAAAAACGCCCTGAATTGTCGACTCCTGTCCCGGCTTTGTGTCATCGCCAAAGTCTCTGAGCTAGGATCGGTGTAAGTTTTGACAGTGATAAGGCTTTTGACCGGGTAGAGTTTCGGTGCATAGAATTCGACTCTGTTTTCAGAAAATGGGTAAAACCATTTCACCAGTACCAAGTCAGCCGGTTTATCAGGAACGGGTGTTGTTAGTGGTACTTCGGTAGACCATAATGGAAATTATTTCGTTGTCTCCAATGATGACTTTGAGAAGAACCAGCCTTAGTCGAATTCGAAAAGGCTTCCGGTTCAAAGTAAATTATGGAAAGTGTAAAGGACTGGTCTGGGTGAAGGGAAGGGCTGATATGACACTCGGTCTCCAGTGGAATTCATCATCTAGGGATCGCAATGGCACTCCCTTTTATGTTACCTTATTGGAAGAAAAACAATGGAAAGAGGTAATTCCGCACCAAATGGCTGATCATACTGCTCACTTCGTCTCTTGGGGCATGGACTTGTCTTCAATCCTCTGACAATGTCCAAACTAGGGCATGTCGGAAAAGGTATTTGATCTGCCTTTGGATTAGACAATGATTTGAAAGTAATTGTGGGTGAGAAGAATTTGCGAGTGTCTATAAAAAATAATAAACTGTTTTGAATATCACAGTGGCTTAAAGTCGGGGTCCATTTCAAAGTGTGCCCAAACACTATTCAACATGTGGAATGAGTTTCCGACCAGGGGCCGAGACAAAAAGCTTGAACATACTGCAGTCCGAATCTGTGCTTCCCTCAGCTGCGATCCTTATCAGTGGCTAGTCACCAGCTTAATTCATAAAACAAGGTTGCAATCTCATTGAGTAAAGATTTCGCCTTTAGATAAGTACGAAAAGGGTCGCAATATTTTGTATAACCACCGCTTTCTATTACGGACTACGGAGTCGATTCAACTGAACACGAAATATCATAATGAGTATATTCAAGAACTTTTATAGTGTCATCCCCTGGTTAAGGTATCTGTCTAGATAACGTGATATTGCGAATTGTCACAACAGAACCTATGCACAACTGACGCCTGCTAAAGGACAGCATCAATATAGGTCGACCATGGTTCAATCTCCCGGAAAAGGAGAATCAGCTATACAGTTAACAATCTTCCAGTGCAACATATCAGTAATCAGACATGATGGGATTACTTCTGCTGAACGGGTGAGGTTGAATCTGTTTGTTCGGAGGGAATTTTTACCCCTAGGCGAGATAAAATCGTTCAATTGATGTTAGTTCGCATACATATTTGTATGGGAACCAATGTGTTTTATGCCACAGAAACAGTTTTGGGCGTGTGTACTACATCTTTACTGGTCATCTTGCGAATGGTTTATACAGCTTTTCTAAGGTGTAATATATACTGCTCGAATTTTTTTCGGTTGACCGTTTTCCTTGGATGACAACTTTATCCCATACGGCGAAGGCTTCGCGACAAACCGAAAGTATTTTAGGTTGGTTGTGGCTTAGGGTGTCACAAATAACATTGTGATAGTTTAACTACGTAACTGCCTTCCGAATGATCTTCCTTTGGGACATGACACACATTCTTTTGCGTCCGTTTTAGTGCAGGAATCATACCAATTTTAACGATTCGCTCGATATTTGGTGTCGAATAGTTGGTTTGTATCCATTATAAATACATGTCTGTGGGTCAGACTAAATTTTAAAGATGTATGTTCATAAATAAGTTTATTTCGCGTCGTTTCCCTAATAATATTTTTAACACGAATATTTAAAATAACTCTGCACCTTTTAGCGTTTGAAGATCTATATTATCCAACGTGTGGTATAAGGGAATACAGATCAATTGATTGGCGATAGTTTAATGCCGTGCTTAAGGGTTTTCCACTTTTCTGACCGCGTTGGATTCAACAGTAATTACAATGTGAAGTGATTTAATCTCCTGGAAAAGTAATGTTCCACATCTGTTATTTTAAGAAATAATGACTGCATGCTCGAAACACCCTGTACTTATCCAGGGTGTCGATTGGAGTGAATACTTACGCAAAACAAAATAGCATAAGCGTTCTTAAGTTGATAGCCGTTATTTCCTGTAAAATAAACGTTACGGATGATTCTCGACTGCTCCACTGTTTCAAAACATTTGTTTGATGAGAAAAAGTAATTACATGGCAGAAGTACCAGTTGAAGGCAGATTTACTAAACTATATTTTATCTCATATCATGAAGACGATTTTGTAACTATTGTCGATTCGAAACTTCCTATATACCATTGATTAGGTTACCCATAAACAGGACGTGTACAAGAGTTAACAGAGAAAACATAGTTTACGTCGTCCGTAACATCTATAAAATACACATATTATTGTAAAGAGATTGACAGTTTCTGCATAAAAATACAACAACGGAATCCGTTCATACTGAAAGCCGTTATGCTGTCAATAGAATGATATAAATAAGATCTTTTGTTCAAGATTAGTTGGTATTGTGTAAAGTTTACCACTGCATATATGTTTAAATGTTGTTAATAAATCACGAGATAATTGCTGTACATTAGATCCCTTGTTCACCAAGTTTCAAAACAGTCAGCAGCATTTGTCGTGCAGATTGTAGTCATTCACTTAACACGTCCGCTGATGATTATTATGTACGAAGTAACCCGAACTTCACGTGTTCGCTGTTAGAATCATTGACTGTACATATGAATGCGGATGAGTGATCACAAAGACTTAATGAAGCCATACTACGAGCTAGAATCAGTTGTATGGATCTTTTATCACCACAATGTTACCTTAGGCCGCGTTCTACACTTTGTGGGAGCTATTTTATGAATTAATAATATTTACTGCATTATTATCTACTATCATATCCAGTTAATCTAATTTTCTCGACATTCACCTCCGGCTCCTGCAGGATGCACTACTGCCCGAGTAGGTTAATGCGGATGACGAATAAGGCCTGCTTTTTGTTTCAGATTTGCATACGTTTATTGCTCTGACATGTTGTGTTTTGGAGAAGGTGGAACTACTAACATTTTTTCAACAAGATGTTCATAATATGATTGGTTAAATTGGTAAGGTATATTCCAGAGTAGGCAGTGTTCCTGAAGCATCCTGATGCTGACATCTTACAGATTGCTATCACTGTACTGCTGTTCCACAATTGTGCCAATTAACTTGCAAAATTCTATTTGCAAAATATTATAGGATGAGAATTGAGCTTGTTAAACATTATTGGCGCCCTGTTTGTGTTTCCATGGATATGTGGGAAAGGACAGCAAGGGTAAATTCGAAGGATCGAGATAAACATATTATTTGCATAACAATAGACAGAAACATTATGTACATCTATTATAAGCTTATTTTAACCTCTTAATCTTTCGAAGGTGTGGCGGAATCGACATATGTTATTTAAAAAAATTATTTGGCTGGCTGGCTGCACATTTGAATTTTATAACTTGGTGGGAAGGCTTGTTCCGATTTAATTAAAGATTTAATTAATTTCTTTAAAATATCACAATGCCACATTCGATTCGATCGATCAACTCTAGACGTAACTAAACGCACACAAACACAGTTCTGGGTGGACTTTTGAGAGCAGTTACATGTGACCTACAGACATTTCCAGATAAGTTTATCACGATTTACATAAAATAGAAAATATGTAACATGTATACATGCTCAGGTTTAAATAGCCAATGTTGACAACAAACAAAGACGTTATGCTCTGAAGCCACATAGGGAAAAAATGTTCAGACCTGCCTACCAGGAGTATTCTGGAGTATTTTGTACACATAATTAGCTTTTATCAATAAATTCAGATCGCTACGATTTTAAGTGGTATCAAAGTTTGTTCATACATTAAAATAATGCCGCAAAAACGAAAATTATTTAATGCGTACTTATCTTGTACGAGCCAAGAGAAATCTGGTCAAAA
>JAVFBX010207747.1:252-12155 GCA_034783855.1 Mopalia kennerleyi
ATAGTTAACAAGATCACAAAGACAGTGATTATTTCATCAGCGGCCATAACGTCACTTAAATAGTCACATCAAAACCGCTGACACAAGAGCATTCTAATGTGGTCATTAGTATAATAATAGCCTGCTGAAGTTCAGGCTGTGTTTGGCAGAGCAAAACAACCACACAGCACCGACTTCTTAGAACTCCGCTGAGATGTACTAAACAGATCCTATTGAGGAATGTATTGACATAATTTAGATCCAATTTCTTCGTCCTGAATGCTGGTGCTTTGAGGTAGCAGTTTACATTGACCTAGCAGCTCCGAGTGACATGTGTCTTTGGAGACAGGCGCTGATCGGTTGACATTGTGAAGGCTAAATTGGAGTAAGCATTTAACCTTATTTGCGTGACGTTGATTAATATGCTTTAAAGTGTGCTTAATGGAGCGAAACGTTTGTGCCGGTTTGTATTAACGATATGTTTGTGATGTATTTGGTGCATTTTCTGTGTTCCGGATCAGTGGCTATTGATAAGCGATGACACTCATAATACAGATTCAAATGGAAATAATTCTATAATTAGAAAATTCACATATATAACCTAAAATAGAGTGAACTTACTCCGTATAATAAGTATATAAAGACGTCCGTTGAGGTTTCAACAAGATATCAACCGATACATATTAACCGTTCACATACCCAAGTTTAGGTATAGCCTACAGAGAGACCGCTATGGGATTTCATGCTTACATAAGGACATGGCTGATGGCATCATTCTTCTTGACTGTCGCTTCATCAGACATTCCACTCAAATCTTCAGGTAAGGGTCTTTTGATAGGAAGACTGTATTGCGTTAACGTAAATCATTAAATATGTCTAAACTATGTGATATTGTTATACTTAGTGCATGTATGTGGTGCTTTTCATTTATGATGGATAAATTCTTTAGTGTGGCCTATTGGGTTCCTACCGGTTCGGGCGGTCAGTTCCGTCCTGCGTCATTTTGATTTACAATATGAGATTATAAGCGGACTCATATATGGGAAGTAATGGCTACTAGTATTGTTATTAAATCATTAAATTTACGAAACTTTCCAGAAAGACCGCTTTAATTGGATATTAAGTTTTAATATAAGCTTTAATATATTGATACGATCTCTTCAGTATTTAATATTGATTTGTGTTTGTTAACAGAATGTCCCTCAAAAAACTGGTTTTTGGATGCTATTAACTATCGATGTCTACTCTTTGTATCTTCTCCATTGGCTTACTACTCGGCTGCCGCGTCCTGCAAGATCTTAGGAACTGAAATGGCCAGTATCAGTAAATGTGATGATATCAGTTTGATAAAAGACATCGTGAACTACTCCATGAATACAACTATCCCGGTCACTCTCTGGTCTAAATACCACCTAGTTAACAAAGAGGGTTCTTTCTATATCGCCGATGAAACCGATTATATAATCCCGGGCTCAATGATAAGAGGAAGTACGGAGAAGAACGAATCAAATCTGTGTGTCCAGTCTGTTTTAATTCCCCCAAATGTTCACCGGATCAGATCTGATTGTGAAGCGAAACACCATTTCATGTGTGAATACAAGCTTACAAAAGGTCAGTATATAGTCCTCTCCAGTTAAGTCGATTGCCTTTCCTTAACCAATATGTGGCTTAAACTTGAGCCAAGGTAGTTATAATTGAAATATTAAGAATCAGCCTTTTTAGGGATTAATGTTGTCATCCGGAGAAGATAATTTGTTTTAATGGCTGTAAACGTCTGTCCAAGTACTGACGAAACGCACATAGGCTCACAAACACGACACAACGAGAGCATTGATAGAACTCTTGATTAAACAGTATACTGATTAGACTTTTCTATTATTTCTGTTACAGCTCCCAATATGATAGTGATTAGTCCAACCGGGTTGACTGTGATGGTCCTTGCCATGGTGATAATGTTTGCCCTAGTCGTTGTGGTGGCCCTGGAACTAATGGTAAAACTAAGAGAGATTCATACAGCCGTCCCAACAACAGATGATGACGAGAAAGATGTTACATACGTCGATAATATAATATTCCAAACAGAAAAACACGACTTGAGTTCAACAACTAAAGTTGAAATAACACCTTATTCAGACACTGTTTGTTTTAGTACAGAAAAATGTAATTCCACGTTGGGCTTCATTCCTTGATCCACAGTTATGGCGTTCAGAGCAATCTGTGATCCTTGAATATCTATAAAACGTGATTGTTTCCGACATGCGCATGTCACTATGAAATGACTTTATATTCCATTTTCTGCCAAAGCTATTTATTGAATGTGGTAACGAATGTTGTGTGGATGAATGTTACATGCTTTCATTGTGTCTTAATTACTATTGCATGAATCTGCTAAAGGATACTGGGTAAGATTGCCTTCCTCAGCATCGGCCGGTGAAGGTTCGCAGCCCTGTATAAGCATTGTTGTTGTTGTAATTGTCTGGTCTGATAAAAGTGAGGTCTTGTGACGTACCGTGAAAAGAGGGCGGTGTCCAGAGAAACCGATATGAATGGTCAATATCGATACAGCTATTTTTTTTATGGTGTAAAGTGTAAATACATGTCGGTGAGGAGGCTTTAGACTGTAATTTCAATGCTCCAGATTTATTCTACAAAAATAAAATCAAATGCACGAATGACTTCGTATTGCCCTTTTTTTATGCATGCATTTTATTGCTCATGGAAAGTTTTGACAGAAGCAGAGCAAAAATGTTTAATTCATCTGAAATATATAAATTATGATGTGTTAATACGGTCGTTTGTTGAGGCTGTTGAGTTCATTTGTGTACAGGGTGTGGCAGTATAAGAAGGGGGTATAATATTATTCTTTTCAACTTGATATTAAAATATTGAACAAGTTAGTTGAATAAAGTGGAGATTAACTATAGCACTTTAAATGAGTTCAAAAGAGATTTAAACAGACTATTCATGAAGTGACCTATTAACATACCGTTGAACGACTATCGCAGTTAACAGAGCATGAAGTGAATTGTACTTTAACATTTTTTTACTATTACCATATTGAATGAAGGTTAAACCGCGCTTCATATGACGTTTTACTGTTAAGGTTTTCAGAGCATAAAGATAAAGTTGTAGTCATATCCACTATAATCAGATGTGAATCTACTCCCAAATATTAGTATATATCATTTTTTTTCAGCCCGTACAGTTATAAAAACAAAACCAGATTATTAGATTTCTTATTATTGCAATTGTGCACAATTTAAACCTAAACCAATTAACAGTCGTTGGAGTGACGAGATGCCTACCGTTTTGATTGGCGGTGGAGACATGCGCATTCTCTATCCACATTCATAAAAAGATAAAACCATTGAATTTCTGCCTACAGAAATGAACTTTGAGAGTAAAAGTTTAAAGGTTAAATATACAAATAAATTTATGAAGATTTTGTTGCAATAGTTTGATCAATAAAATTTAATCGAAACGTATTATCTTGAAAGGAATATTGTAAAGAGCCGTTTTATTTAAATAATAAAGTAAAAACAATAAACAACTAGACGAGGAAAAAACAAGACACAGGTCTAAAGGGTTAAAAAATTTTCCGATGTTTATTGATCAACAAAATATGTAATATAATAAAACAACTATCGTCATTCAATACATGCATTAATTGGGGACAGGAATATGATCTGGGTAGACATATAAATACATAGGCAAAAGAATGTCTGTTTTGTGACTATTTGATAACAGTGAAACGAAGACTAAACACTATAGGCCTACAACGATTAATCGTAGATAGAAGGTATATATGTTCGCATTTAGTGTTTAGATACGCTGTAGACAGAAATTAATTTTCATTTTCTATTTATGTCACTTGTGTGCACTTTTCCGAATGTCCACTCTTTACATATTATTAAACACTAATCAAGTTTCCTTTAATGAAGTTTTAAAAATGTTTAAAATGGGCTATGAATTAGAGAGGGATTTAAGCGCATACATGTGTGTATAACAAATGAATTGAATCGCGCATCAACTGCTAAATTAGGACAATTGTTGAGATTTCACCAGTTATTTCTAATGAAAATGATATTTGACCCGCTTAATTACACTGATTTCCATTGACACTTGACAGCAGTGAATTAATTTGTGTTCATATTGATGTGATGAAGTTAAATATCCACTGGGTTGTTAGATAAGAGACAGTTAGCAAGAAGGAGAGTTTGTGATATTAAGGCTCATTCGATCCCCTGAGCGTGTTCACAATGGTGTTCATGAGTGGATTGATCCCGAGATCGTCATCACACGTCCCCAACCAATCATCAGAATGCATTACCCACACCGACGTTCCGCCAAAGCCATAATTTCGAACATACTCCACCTTAACAAAAAGAAAAGAAATACGTTTGAGATCTTTGTTCACGGGGCTACAAACAAGTTAAGAAGATCACATAACAGCAATCGTTCCACATACCAGGCTTCATTTTGTAACCATCCTGTCTAGCTTTTTAACACGGACAGCAATTTTGGGACAAACGCCATCACGTTCGTCTCAAAGAGTAGCGAATGTCTACTCTAAGTCCAGCTGCTTTAAGACGTGCAATATGGTTCAAGAAGTTTTGTTTGTTAGCAAATTTAACAATTTACTAACTAGTTATTACTTAGTAACTAAATTTGTTCTAACTAGTCTTGACAAACAATTCAAAAGAGACAATTATAACTTATACGTTTTTCCCAAAGTTCAAACAAACCTATGATGAATTAAGACAGGGGTGAAGCTATGCCGTTAGTATTAGACAGACGGACAGTGATTTGAATGTCCACCGATACGTTTAACGTAATAGAGTAAAAACCAAATTCAGTTGATAATGTATTCAGGATGATTGAAACAATCTTATAGACGAAGAATATGATTTAAGTAAAACAAAATATATATTCAACATGAGCTGTTCATCGTTTCCAAAATTATTTCGGTTTATGTATACCGTATTCAACAAAGAAGATGAATAAGACGCAATTAATAGTCAGTATAAAATGTTCATCTTTTTTTCTAGTCACCATACTCAATTATGGAAAATGTTTCGATTGAGATGGTTTAAATCAGATATACATACACCCCTTTCTTTTTTTCGTTGTAATTAAGGTGAGAAACCAAGACGTACCAAATCGCAGAGCTGTAAACTTGACTAAGAATTCTCTTGGGCCAAGATTAGGAAAGCAGCTGGGATTGGATTAGTATATAGGGGTCAGAAACATCGCTTCCCTTCAAATTAGTGACCCGTGACTGTATCACTCTGCTATCAGTTTATGCATAACATCGCTTACTTTTAATATTTTTTTGTAAAAAAAAAGCACATCATTTGTTGTCGTTTCATAACAACGACTAGTTAAAATAATACAGTTTCTGAAGTAACCCATTTCCAATAAACATGAACGCTGTGTGGGTTCATAGCCTTAACAGTCACAAAACCGGTTACTTTCGCAACATAAAGCAAGCTGCGGAGCCGCTATCTTGGGTGTATCCCTGTTATTATGAACAGATTATAAAGAGGCTAAACCAGAATATCTAATAATGAAACCAAGGTAAACTTAACAAACCACGGCTTCGTCTTCATGTCCATCGGGAACTATTCCCCAAAACAATACCCTTTTGATCATTTGTAGAGGCATTTAGAAGTTGGGATAAACATAAACAAGCAATTAAGACTATTATAGATTACAATTTCTGTTTATAATAGATGCGACGTCTCGGTATAGATTCTAACACCTTTATCAATACTGCACATGGTAAAGCTGCTAAAGTCACGATCTTAATAAACAGCAGTTGTGTAAATACCTGTTTTAACATTTTTCACGATTCATCGGAGTATAATCAATGAACAACAGCATCAACTGTTAGTGTTATTTGGTTAAAGCCAATAAATACTATGTCTTACTTTGAGTCGGATGCTCCTCGGATCGTCATAACCCACCCACATATCATCTTTGACCAGATAAGGCACCTCTTGTTCACTATCCCAATATTTCTCAGCGTTATCGGCTAGTAACTGGCACACCTAGAAAACAAGGCATACTGAAACTCAAAAACAATCCACCACTAAATGCCCATACAGGTGTGTATACTTTTTGTTTATTAATAACAAATCCTTGCTTTCTTTGTTTAATTAAAAAAAAGCACTGAAAGTTTTGTTTCAAGAAGTACAAGAAAGAGCCATTTTGCTTTGCTCCTTTACTTACTTTGAAAGTCAACGGAAAGTTAAGACAACAAAAAAGACAAAAAAGCTCCCAGAATTTGTGAACAAAACTTCCTTTGTGTGACCGTGCCATTTTAGGCGACGATTTTTAAACAGATCAATTTTGAAGTAATTTTTATTGTCTATCAATTAATTTTACCAAGTAACTCAGATGTACGGGGAATGAGAGAAACGACTAAAACATTATTTGGACGAATACATTAAAATAATAAGAAAATGCACTCTTCATAATATTGGATTTTCCCAAGTGTTGAAAATAAAACCAGTAAAAATAATTCACGTTTTCTTATAGGTTATGTTATGTCTTTGTGATAAACTTATTCGAACTCACCTTGTAATACTCAATAATGGGTGGGTCATGACTGCCATATGCCGGGGCGCCCATCCCCACTTCACTGGTGTCTGTCAGGTTAAATGTCCGCCCGTACAAAGCGATCCCTATGTTAGTCTTTTGAGGTATAGCACCGTTTTCCACCCAGTAAGTAGCCGAGGCGTGCTAGTTAAACAGACATGGAAACAAATGACAGTACATTTAGAATACCCTTTTCCCGTTGAGATAATGGATTCAGATCATTATATTAGGAAACTTTATTGCAGTTTTGTTTTAGGACAATCAAATACACACAATCCCCCCCCCCTCCCCCCCCCCCCCCACCCCCTCCCCGACACACACACACAAATAACCCTAAAGCAAGGCAATATCTTCGTCATATGCTGGAAATTGTGAATAATACTCTGCGTATTCGACAGTAAACATACCGACTAGGTTTCTTGAAGCTTGTCATTTGCACCGAGAGCATCAGACTACTTTCATTTGTACATTGTTTTCTTGTTTGATTTGTGTTTAACGTCGTACTCAAGCTCATTTGCTTGCATACATTGTCGGTACCCGGAAGGAAGAAACCTCATATAATATTTACCAGGCTATCTCAAAATCGCATGGAAACTTTCTTAATTGTACATTAGGTCGAAAGGTGATTTCAGATGGGAGTTCAACCGTCCAACGGAATACGGACTGAGCTAAGGGAGGTAAATTTGCTTTGTCTTTGAGCTAATGGTCGTTTCGTGGGGTTTTCAATAAAGCCAATCACAATGTACGCCTAAAGATGCCAAATTAAGGAAGGCACTTGTTGTCACGTTTTCAAGGAAGATTGAAACTTTGGGGGTAAATAGACCTACTCGCGACTGCACAATCCTGCTTTACCGTGAAGCCATATTACATTAATCCATAACGGCGACATATTTAATTAAAAGTGGCTTGGAGAGTAGCTCTTTGATTGCTATAAATCAGCAAATTGTCGCCATTTGGAACTACAACTTGTCAGATTTAAACGGGCGACAATATAATACAAGGGAGTCGGATACTTACTAAATTGAGTGATCTCTGGGTACCGATCTCGTCCACCCTGGGATAAAGTGGACTGTTATGGCCTGTCCTTTCCTCCCAACCACCGTGGAAATCATAGGTCATCAGGGTCACGAAGTCGAAGATCCTGGACAAAGAAGAAGTTATTCTTCACTCTTATAGTCCATCATACAAGGTAGCCATATTTATTATGTTATTCTCAACATAGGAGAGATGCTAGATGCAAAGCTCTGTATTTATAATAGTCTATTATATATACAATGCTGTATCTATAATCGTATATTATATAATGTAGCATTATTTAGTTAGAAATGAGCCTATCTTATCTTAACTAGATAGAGATAGACCTGTGTTATTCTAAACATAGAAGATGTACTATATGCAGAGTTATGTATGTGTTATAGTCTATCACATCATGTAGCCGTATTTAGTTTAGAAATGAGCCGGTGTTTTTCTAAACATAGGAGAGATACTAGATGCAGAGTTCCGTATCTCTTATAGTCTATCATACAGTGTAACGTTCTTTAGATAGAGATGATCCCGTTATTCTAAACATAGGAGAGATGTGAGAGAGTCTATCATACAATGTAACCTTATTTAGATTGAGATGACCCTGTTATTCTAAATAAAGAAGAGGTTTTTAGAAGCTGAGTTCTGTATCTCTTATAGTCGATCATACAATGTAGCCTTATTTAGAGAGAGATGATCCTGTTATTTTAAGCAAGAAGAGATACTGGAATCTGAGTTCTGTATCTCTTATAGTCTATCATACAATGTAGCCGTATTTAGTTGGAAATGAGCCTGTGTTATCCTAAACATAGGAGAGGTATAGATGCAGAGTTCTGTGTCTATAATTCGGCAGACCACACATTAGTATAGTGAAGCAAAAAATGTGTCCATTAACAAATTTCATTTTGGGGACAGATCGTGTAGATATTGAATGTACGAACTGTGTAAATGTTACTTGTTTGTTTGTTGTGGTTTGAGACCGACCTTAATGACAGCGTACCAGCTCAAATGAGTGAAAGAAATCTCCCTCGACGCCACTTGCAACAAACAAAAACAAGACAGGACACATACAGGACAATCACAGTAATGCAAAGACATCACAAACAGATCGTCCTCGTGTCCCCCACCCCTCAGCTCAGCTCTGAGGCCACCAGGACAACAGGAAACTCTTTCCAAACCCTCCACATGAGACTTACGAAGCTGGAATACACTGGTGTGCGCGCTTTATATAACATCGATCTATACATATTTTTTTGGAAAAATAAAAAAAAGGAATACAGTGGCAAGTTTCAGAGCCATATACTAGACACAAAATTTATGCCGGGTGATGGCTCAATACACACACGTCAATCCGACCACCCAAGCTCTTGCGGTATCATACATTGCACATTTGAAGGGGCAAATATGTTATTTCTTCTGCTTTACTACCGTAAAAACCACTTTTAACTTTTTTATGTACGATTTATCCTTTTATGCTATCCTTTTTGTGCTAAAAACACATCAGATTACCTGTACATGGTTTCAATATCATAGGCATCCCTTGCTATGATAGGGGGCGCGCCGACAGCACATGTTAGTAACAGACGCGGGAACCCGGAATCGGACGACTCTTGTTCGAAAGCTTCTCGTAATTCCTGAAACATACAGTAAATACTTTTATCAACTAAAGCATCAATAATTTCCCCACAATTGAAGTGTGTTTACTTCAATCAATTTGACGCTTAAAAGGGATTGAACGATTTTGTAACCATCAAGTAACATCAAACTTGTCAACGCAGATTGCGACTTTGGGACAAACCCGCGACATTGCTTCCTTCCCAAGCTGTCACGTGGT
The DNA here is from genome assembly GCA_034783855.1 of Mopalia kennerleyi. Taxonomy (NCBI): domain Eukaryota; kingdom Metazoa; phylum Mollusca; class Polyplacophora; order Chitonida; family Mopaliidae; genus Mopalia; species Mopalia kennerleyi. The sequence goes on from JAVFBX010207747.1 coordinate 9,689, forward strand.
GGGAGCTACTTTATGGCAACACAAATTATTAGCTTGTTTAAAAAGAATAGGACTGATTTCCAGCTGTAGGATTATTGATAGCCCTAGTGTATTTATACAGCTCGATAACCGCTTCGTAATAAACCAGGGCACTGTTCCTGAAAGCAATTTTAGTCTAAGTTGATTTTAACTATATCATGACAACACAATACCTTCAGTACTGGTCGCCTTGACAACTAAGCCTAAGATCACTCTATGGAACAGGCCCCAGAACCATTTTGTTCGTTCGTCGTTCGGACAATTTACGACAGTATAAATACACCTGAATTTAATTGTCTTAATATCAAATGAGTTCCATTTTATATTGACACACACAACGCATTTACAGATTTTTAAGCAAGTGGACTTTTCGTTACTTTGGCTAAGAATGGAGATCTACCTCGTGACTTCCTGGAAAGAACGGTATGGCGTGGGCGTATCCCTAAGCTGCAGTCTGCATTGAAAAACTAGATGGCACTTGATAAAAATACAAGGCGGTTATATATACTATATCATTTAGGTAAGACAGCGACGGTTTCAAGCCTAGGATTGAACTTCCGTGAATTGCAACAATATTGTTTTTTGACTCGTTTAATGGTACTGAGCCGTAAATGGGGAATAGTGAGAGCGAAATAATGACTTTCTTTATCTCATGCGCACGACTTATTGGGAGCTGGGAGAAATCCGTTCTCGTTAGGCCTACCAGTTGACAGTCTCAGGCTTCACTCCCTCTTAGAAGAAATCGAAAAATAATAACAAATAAAGCTTAAGTCGTGCACATGACTATTTGAACCATTGATTACCAATCAGGATTAGGCTTTTGAACACACGTTTATATTGGGTCTGGATGATAAAATCGTCAGTAATACAACAGCTTTGCCGAACCAGTTTCGCTTATTGCGCATCGAGCTATATAATTAAATTGATGAGTTTAACAAAGAAAAGCTTCCATCTTGATCCACACCTAATATTACTATATTGCTTTCTATTGTGTCTTCTATTACAACATAGAAAACAATGTATGTTTAATTAGGTGCAATCTTGATCACATCGTTCAATTATGAACAGTTTCGTCAAAACCTTTTTTTGCCGGCTCTGTGAAATAATAATATACCGCCGATTTTTAATATACCATTGAGTGCTATTTCGGATTTGAGAGTTAGGTCATTGTCTAAATCAGAAACACAAAAGATGATACCGAAATCAGATTTATACTTGCATTAGCGAGTATCACGAATCGTAGCTTATCCTCAGCTGGACTTCCCCTGTGAGCCGGGTATTCCCAGTCAATGTCCAGTCCATCAAAGGAATTAGCTCTCATGAATTGTACCACATCGGCTATAAATTCGGCCCTGGTAGATTCATCCGCTGCCATGGAACTAAAGCTTTCTGATCCGGCACTGAATCCACCTATTGACAGCAACACCTGAACATCGCTGACGTATTTAAAATCAGTCACTCGCTCATACCTGTTACATGGAATAAAGTATATTGTTAGAAACAGACCTGCATCCAAATGGTCGATTATTGTAGCTGTGAAGTGATCCGTAAGTAATTTACCAGATTATTCTTTGTGTGGCGAGAAATGTTTCACGAGTCCGAAACGTATAACCTCAATAATGATATTGCTGATACGTCAAGCTGTGTAAAACATGTTGGACGCCGTTATATTCTGGAGGACATTATATTATAGGATAGATTAACATCCTGGTTTGATATTGCCTATACGGATAGCCTCAAACAGGTAATGAGAATGTCATGGCCTAGTAATGGCGTAATAACGCACCTTCTCATTAGATTTGGTGATTATCGACTTACTAATGGGTGCATAACTTATTTTTCAAAGTAAAACGTTTGCAATTGGTAGAAAACTGGGAAAATCTCCACAGTCAGCGATAAACTTCCATTTTATATACAATCTAAACAATAATGGTTCTTTGAGAAATTCTGTTAAAAAGAATGGACGAAGACTACATGAGTAAAACAAGGGAGATAACTAGCTACAGCCGATATAAAAGAGTTTCACACAGAACCATGAAGGATTTCACGAAAGCCATGCATAATCGGAAGATTCTCCGACGATTCTATCAGAGTGTATACCTGAAGGATCGAAAGGCGTCCTGGAGCCAGATTAATGAGGGGTTTAAGATTTTTTATGACACCGAAAGACCTCTCAGGGTGGCACGAGAGGAATACATGTGTTCATGCTGATGACAGTTTTGTTTGTGAATTTTATATAATTAAAAAAAAAAATTATGTAAAATTATAATTGCCATTTACAATCATTTTATCTTCAGGGGCTTCAAATATATTAGTTCTTGGTGGCTCATGGGGCAAAATATCAAACATTTAAACCTGTTGTTTTAAAACCACAGTTAAAGAGGCACTAGCTCCCAAAATTAGCTTTTATCAATAAATTCAGATCGCTACGATTTTAAGTGGTATCAAA
>JAVFBX010207758.1:0-12154 GCA_034783855.1 Mopalia kennerleyi
AATACTGTTAACCTATAGTATAATACTGGTTACCTATAGTATAATAGTGTTAACCTATAGAATACTAGTGTTAACCTATAGAATACTAGTGTTAACCTATATAGTATAATCCGGCTAACCTAAAGACTAAACCTGTTACACTTAAGAAAAATGCTGTTAACCTAAAGAATAATCTTGTTAGCCTATATAATAACATGTTAAACCTGGGAATAGTATACTAATCCCAGGTTAAGCGAAAGAATAATCCTATTAGTTTTAATAATATAGTCCTGATAGCTTGAAAGAATATTCCTATTAACCCAAAGAATAGCCCTTCAGTTTGGTTCATGGGTTCAAAGATCATGGGTTCACAGATAAATAAGCTTATTTCTCTCTGTTTTCACTTCCTTGGGAATTGAAGAATCTAACAATAACTTACAGTTCGTATAAACCATCGAGTCCCTGTATGATTCACAACGATTACACATATTTATTTCAATGGTGATGGGTCAGTCCACGCCTGTCCTAATAAAACACCAATGGTCATCTTCAGATATAAACTCGGCCAGGGTCTGATAATTGAACTGGCTAGTACAAGAGTAATATGTAACTCTGAAGAATGACAGACTCATTTTGATCTCAATATTTCGGGGATTTATTTCGCAATCACCAAAATGAGTCCTTCATTCTTCGCAGTTTCATTCCTCTTGTACTATGCTCAACGTATCAGATTTAGACACGGATTCTTAACTGGCTAGGGCACAGTTAAAGTGTTCATTGTTCCTTCAGAATGACCCAGAAACGGAACTCTAGGGAAAATCCTCGGTCTTTGAATGAGTTTGAATAATACTAAATCCGTGCTATGGAATACACAATAGATTGTTTAGTTATATAACTGCTTTTAATGGTTACCATGGTCGCACGTCAAATGTACTGTAGTCATAGATTAACTGTCGAGGTGATTGAAGTTAGTTATAATGTTTTATGTGAATTTTCAGAGATTTTCTTTATATTCAAGACGGCAATATGTGCACAGCCGATTTCATTTACAGACAGGCGAACCACAGAGCATTGTCTTTAAACAATACACATCAACAATGGTAATATCTCCAGTCATCGATTTGCTCTCCTAAAAGAGGTTATTATTGATCATGATTTATAATAGCTCCAGCATGATGGACCCTATCATTTGCAATATTGTCGGGTAACTGGTATTATAGCCAATACTAGTGAACATTCAGAAGAAGAATGGTTGCCATTTGCTTATGGTTCGTGTTCAAAATCTGACATGGCAAAAATAGTTTATAACTAATAAAGTAAGTACATATTTTAATACTTTATTTTACAAGGATCTCCTAAACTCTTCGCTACCAAAAAGCAGTCACATCTTACAGCTGATCATAAATTAATTAAATGGAAAACATAAGAGATTATAGTATTAGAACACAACTATCGAAGCCCATTATGTCGGTTTCTGATCACTTAAAATACTCACCGTCTCACCAATATTCTGTTAATGTCCACATGTGTATACACCATCTACACGGTTAAACCTGTCCACGTCTCTTTCTCGTGTTTGTTGTCAAAATCACAAAAGGAAATCAAAATTTGCGGATCTTTTGAAGCACATACAAACAAGCCAGGCAAAAAATAATAAGTTACATTAAGGGTACCAACAGTTACTAGCAGTAACTTTATCCGACAACACCGCCTTCGTCTAGTTTAGGCGTCTAAGGTTTCCAGTAGCGCTGGTTGTCGAGCAACGGGCGGTCCGGTTCACTGACGTTTAACTATGTCAGCTACCGATCGCTTCCAGCAGGCAGCCCGTTTAAGTGGTCTTTTCAGCCGTGTGTGTGAAATACTCCGGCGTAAATATTGGTAGTGTGGCTCAGTATTCACTCTGGCGTCTGAGAGAAACTCTATCTCCAGGCTCCGTTAATGAGGCTAAACTATTATTGAGAGAGTCGCTATTTCTGACTCAGTTATTTATTGCACCTTCTTAGATCTCAAGTGTCGTCGGTCATGAGTGATGTCCTTTTAATTGCAAAACTCCTACCCCAGCTTGCACTGATTTTGTATTACAGGTATGCGGAATCCGTGTGTCTCCATAAAGAACAGGTGTCTGGTTACCCAGGAGATTTGAACATCCTCTATCAGAAAAACTGATATACCGTGCACAGCACATGTATTTATGGGGCCCTTTTAGAAAAAAAATGCTATTAAACGTGCTCTCTCTGTGATTAACAAAACATAGGTACACGTTTTAATTGTGATTATTCTGCGACCTAGACCGAGACAACTTAAAGATGTACAATGTTGACCTCTCCTGAAATAAAGACTGAATCGATCGACATAAAGATACGGAATCTCAGATCTCTACAGGGTTCGAGATACCAGCACTGCAAGAAGGCACATAACTCAACCAGCGATAGAGGCAAGGTTATTCCGGTACACACTTAGAAATAATGGTTCTTTGACGGCCCTTTAGAAAAGATGACTGTTCTTTTATATAAGTAGAAAAGGGAGACATACTTGGAACATCTACTGTGAGGGTTCCATACAGAACCATAAAGGGTGCCACCAGAGCCATGACTGAACACCCGTAAAGGGTTCCATTAGAGCCATATTTTTTTTAGAGTGTAGTTATGATGTAATTTCGTAATTTACTTTTGACACGAACCATATTATTAACCAGCTATCATTGTCAACGGATATGACGGCGTATAACTGTATAGATATATTTGAAGAGTATGTTTTTTCTGCTTTCCTGTCTACTTCATGAATCAACATGTGTTGTTTATTGACATGGCATTAATGAATCGCACACGTTGATCCCATTCTTCAAAAACGGCAGTGTTTAGTCCCATGAGGCCTGTATGGTTCGTTTCTTGTCTTGAAAAGATAAATCTACCTTGTTTTGTAATTTGCATGTGCCGTGAGCCAGTAAACTGCCTTCCGTGAAGATATAATTAGTGGGAACCACGCAATTTATCCGTGTTACAAAACATCATTTCAATGTGTAGTCAAGGCAAACTCTTAACCTAACCTACTGAAGTAACAATTATTGTGTTCAGTGCCGCTGGGAGAAAAAACTCACATAGAAGCAATTAGATATACACGTATTATGCCTATAATTCAGCGAACATATAATTATTACAGTTTAACTGTTCCGTTATCCGAACAAATGTATATAGTGATTTGATTGTATGCTTTAAGCTATACGCTACTTGGAAACAAATGCTGTATTGATTACGTTTTTGTACTGAATACCATAATATGTAAATGGACTCCATATCTGAAATAAAGTTATTACTTTTATTATTATTATTATACAATTAAGCATATTTTTATTTAACTTGGCATTCTTTTAAACTAAAATCACTTTAAACCGATTCTTATCCTCTTATATCCAAATCGCCGGTCTTGACTATAAGTGACTAAGAAAAGTCAACGATTCACAAAGATGTCTCATGCTGATTGAACACATACAAATCCAAAGAACTTTTATAATTATTTTAATACCAAGCTCTGATTAAACGTTCCCATTTGGAAAACAACACAAATTAAAGAGTAACTTTCGAATTTAATAGGGATGTCAATAACTTATATATTATCTCATTTAATAATGATGTATACCTTTCGTGTGGCAGATTTTGCGACATATGATAGTAACTATACTTTAGTCAGCCCCAATATTTTCCTTTGGAATATAAACACGACAAAATATCGGAAGATGGCATTAACATCAGTATCACGATGACATCTGTACATGTTATCGCCTTTGGTGGCAGTAAAATTAAGCCGTTACTAAACTCGAAGGTTATGCTTTGAATGATAGTCGACTGAAAGCCTTCTTATTGTGATGCCACACTCTGATGATGCAGTGCTTCTTCAACCGGCAGGATTAGTTTTTTAAAAACGGGAATTATAAATCGTAAGAAAAAGATAATGTTATTTTTAAAAACTTTTGCTTAAATTTAAACAAAGAAAAAACATTAGTACTTTGGAATCGTCTTAGTTTAACATATTCTGCGAAAAGCCTTTTACATTTTTACCATGTTCTTCATATGTGTTGATTATCAGGTAGTTTGTGAGTTTACACTCAGTAAATGTGTATACATACGGTTAATTAACATTAGCGTTTATTAGGAAACTCTAGGAGTTATCTAGAACATAAGATGATTCATCGATTTTAATTAATCTACATCCCTATGCCAGTGTGATTGCTTTTAGAAATAAACGAAGAATTATATAATTGTAACGTTAAATACTGTGACAAGCATTTAGAGACGTATACACACTTGAAATGAGAAGATCCCTATCAGACCTGTCCAATTATCAGTACCTAATGCAGTTAATCACATATATTTAGAACTGCCTGTGGATGACAGCTGTGCCATGTGAAACTCATTCCTTTTTAATACGTTCTGCAAACCATATGTAAAGAAGGCAAAATAATATAAAACAAAGGTACCACGAAAGTCGTCCATCAACATATTACACCTATAATACCGTTTACCTAATCACATCCGAAATACAGGTCTGGGAAAGTTCCTCGATGTCTTTCTCCGGAAAAATGATATCTTAGACACAATTCATGAAGGGAGGGAATTTGTCCTATTTGGCCAGACGTTGACAAAGGATACGTTACGTTGCCATATGAATTACGTTAAGACAGATACCACTTTCCCACTAACGATGGTCACAGTTTTGTTGAAAATATTAACATAATTATTAATTACACCATTTCATTTTCGATTCGTCCCTGAGAAATTTCAAACTTAATATCCAATCGGCATTTGATGTTGGGATACCCGACCCCCCAGATTATAAAAATATAAACCACATAAACATTTTTCATCTTGTGTGAAGATTTGGAAATCGTGTTCGGATGGTCTTATATATAAGTTTGATCAAAAGTTTTACACCAGCGGTACTTTCAATCGCAGTTCAATATTAAATATGCAAAACAACAACAACAACAACAAAAACCCCGGATTACAACGAGTTCAGTGAAACAATCAATCTTGGCCACCGACCTGTCTTCCACATACAGGGTCACACAATCCAACAAGGATCACACATCGTATAGATTACTCTCATTTAAAACCAAAATGTGTATCTTCACTATGAACAATGAACCGTGAAACTTTAATGGCTTGGCTAAGAGCTAGGTTGATTCGGGCTGTAAATAACGATCAATAAGCTGGAAATAAAATCTTAGTCAATGAATGATGTGCCCAAGGTCATTTCCGGAGGGACACACACTTTTACATTTGTTTGATTTTGGAAATGTTAGATATATAGGGCATTACTGTCTCACTCTCTTCTTCGTGAATTACATTAAGGTGCACTACTGGCTTTATTATCATTTATTCTACGCAAAACATCACGTGACGTTAAAGATAACACGTTGGCTCATTGTGTAACCATCAAGTACCATCTAGCTTTTTAACGCAGACTGGAAACTTAATTTGGGATAAACCCGCATCATTACTGTCTTACCAGGAAGTGACTAAACTGCGCTACTCTTAAAAGTATAAACATTTGAAAATGTTTTATATAGGTCAAAATAAAATGTAACATTTTTATTCATTTAAAAATAATTAAAGAAAGTAGTGGGTACCCAGAAGTGAAGTGAATAACGTGAAATATCGCAGGTCACGTGACCTACAGGGCCTATTGTGATTACACAAATCACCGATCTCAAAAGTAACATTAACGGTTATTAATGATCCGTGAAAACTTTACTCCAGTTAGGGATTATCACCGATTACACTTGCATCCTGATTATACTTTATATAAAATACAGTTTGTATTCTCTCAGTCTGGAACATCTGAGCTCGTGTCTCTGTGGTGACAGACGAAACAGTTCTCTATCTTTATTTATAACTGTTTCTTGTTTCCACGATAGATAAAATAGCCGATCCCATATTGATGGGAGACTGACCGTCTGTCACTTTTCTTTAAGAAGGCCTATCAGTCGATGTTCAGTACGTTCATATATTGTGCTTTATTTTCATTGATGGGCGGGCTTTTAAAATAGTTCCTCAGAGCAAGCAGACGAGGAAAGCTATATGTTGACTGTATATTATAAAACATTAACCCCACTGGCACAGGGATTATTAAATCCGATGTATCATCTTTTGTTCTAGAGACAATCTAAGTTGACTTTGCGTCGTATAGGTATCTGGTGCGGAGTGATATTGTTAGACTTCGGTTAAATCCTTATCTACACCTGAGTATCTATTCATGCCAATGACACAAACATTACCCTCGCTTTGATCAGGATTTAGTTTAGTTCCCATGGTTGGAGACTGGCCATGATATTAATCAGCAAGAGAATGAAAGTCTCATCGATTTCGCGATGATCTATCTCGTGTTTATCGTTTGAACGCTATCAGCTTTTATCTCTACCAACTGTCGCTTAATATTAATAACTATGTTTCTCTTACTGAAAGGGCAGACAGTGGAAGCCGAAATAACTACTGCAATTTAATAGAAATATAGTATGCGTGTATTTCATGTATCAGTGGTTCAGTCCTATTGACTGACCAATGTGTAATAATAGGTTTAAAAAATCTGACAAAACGCTGTAAACATTCAAGACTTTCCAGCCTTTTATTTATTTATTTATTTATTTATTTATTTATTTATTTATCTATTTATTCATATTTGTGACCAACGTGTCAAAATCTGTTCTGATTCTTACAATTTACAAGTCTTTTTAGCCTTCCAATGTTAATATTTTAATCCAAAAATCCCTCTCACAAAAATAGTCAAGTTTGTTATGACCAGAGAAGATGGACACAATTTCTTGATTTCGTATTTTTAAATTACTGTATATAAGCAGCTTAAAGTGCAACTTTTGCTTACTGGCTTATAGCTGATTATAAAATAAAGTATAAATAGTGATTCAATACGCGTAACTAGAAATTGGGAAATACAGACTGTATATATTTCGAATGAAAGAAGAGAGAAAATTGTCTTGCCTTCACCGGGATTCTAAACGGGACCGTTGAGTCACAGACTCAACACTCTACCATCAGCGTTTCTCGCTGTAATAAAGTTAAATTGTACTTACAATTTGTATGCACATTTATAATAATTTCATATTGTCTGTAAAGATTTTATCAACTGGAAAATAAGAATTTCTTTCATTGCCCAACACTATTACATTCACAAAATCCGCCGGCAAACTGCGTATGTATAGAAAATTGTTTGACAGCTCCACCTTCCACGGAGATTAAACAATGTGTGGTTCAAGCCCTGGTGATATTTAGGCGGCAGTTTGGCTGTCCACGACCTTTTTCGACAACAGTTGAAACTAGACGAATCGAGGCAAATGGGTAACTCTTGTAGTCTGAATGCTGAATGATGTCATGTCAATAACCGGAACAGTTCGCGCAGAGAGCTAATGGAATCAGCAAAGTTGGCTATCGTTTACTGCTGCCTCTAGACTGTAGACCTTCAGCCAATCAATCACCATTGTTATGGTCCAATAAAATGGCTCCTAGTGTTATGACTACCAATGAGGAGTTTAACAGAGTGAAGTTTAGTAACAACTCGGAAGAAAGATAAGGAATTCTTTTTGACTCAACGATGTAAGGACCAAGAAGTACCGAATACATTATATCTATTCATTGCAGATCAGCTACACGGCTTAACATAATCCGTCCTGAACCACATTGCCGCTCAGTTACAAGACATAACACAATCCGTCCTGAACTCCATTGCACGTTAGCTACAAGACATAACATAATCCGCCCAGAACCCAATTGCAGTTCAGCTACAAGACATAATACAATCCGTCCTGAACCTCATTGCAGCTCAGCTACAAGACATAACACAATCCGTCCTGACCCCCATTGCAGCTCAGCTACAAGACAAGACAATCCGTCCTGAACCCCATTGCAGCTCAGTTACACGACAAGACAATCCGTCCGGAACCCCATTACAGCTCAGCTACAAGACATACCATAATCCGTCCTGAACCCCATTGCAGCTCTGCTACAAGACATAAGACTATCCGTCCTGAACCACATTGCAGCTCAGCTAAAGACATAACACTATTCGTCCTGAACCTCATTGCAGCTCAGCTACAAGACAGACCATAATCCGCCCTGAACCCCATTGCAGCTCAGTTATACGACAAGACAATCCGTCCTGAACCCATTGCAGCTCAGTTATACGACAAGACAATCCGTCATGAACCCCATTGCAGCTCAGCTACAAGACATAACATTATCTGTTCTGAACCCCATTGCAGCTCAGCTACAAGACATAACATAATCCGCCCTGAACCGCATTACAGCTCAGCTACAATACATACCACGCTATGAGTTATCCATTATCTAGTATGTGTACATAAATACCTTGTATCTCTTAGCTGTAACTCTGTCAGCGTCCTTCAGAGTTTTGTATTGGACAGATGGGTCAAACCCTCGCCTTCGTGGAAACAATACACATTTGACACCAGACAACAGGCCGTATGTGCTCGTTTTAATCTTCAAAATCGTTCTATTCAAGGCTTTAAAGTTGCAGTACAGAAACATCAGAATTAACAAACGAAACCATTAAAGTTAGATTGCAGAACAAAAAAAAACATTCATAAAGTTGGCATTGCGATCTCAAGATTGAACTGTTTAAACATATAGTATAGATCAGTCATCCAAGCTTAAAGCAGTTTTGGCCTCACTATTGTGTATTTTTAAATCAGCTTGATATTATATAAAACTCCGTGTACAACATACATGTACAAAGCCCAGACTTGATTCACACAAAAAAACCTGATCTGCCGATGTTTCTCTCTGAGATAAGCTGATAGCACGGAAACCGGGTCAAGTTGATGCCTTTGACAGCGGATACAGTGTACTTACGGTATCGATTCTGTTGACAAATTGGATTTCCTTCGACTGAACTTTATCATGCTTGAGACCTAATTGTCTTTTTAGTCAACCAGTTGACTTAGGAGGAAGAATTGGCATGATTTCAAAGTGATCTATTCCCGAAAGACTAGGAAGGGAGAAATACTAAGAGCTATTGCATGGTGAGATCAACTGCAAACTGATGAAATTCCGAGGACCGATGGCTTGAAGCAAAGCGGGTTTTTATAGGAGGTTTATGATTTCTCTCACATATTGCTTCAGACACTTCTAGCCATTGATAACCCGCATTTTCCTCACCACAGATCCAAACATCTGCCAAATTATCATAATTGATACGCTGGTCCCTTGGAAGGGAGAGGGGGGATTCGTTCTGTCTGGGATGGGGGGGGGGGGGGAATTCGCCCTCTCTCTTCATTAACTTGCCGGAACATATTATACTCTCTTAAAACAATATGATTCTAATGGAACCCCTTTTATTTTTTTCAGTCGAGAAGAGAACCGTTTTTGTCGTAATGGTTCCCAACCACTTTTCCTCGAAGAACCATTATTTTTAAGAGTGTAGTAAAGTCTTTGTAGTTTCAGACAGTGATTGTAGAACTCGGCTTGAATTATAATTAAATCATTTCCATATCCAAATTCAATCCTATATAGATTGTACGAAAATCTAAACTATCCTGACTGTAAACAGCTTATAGAATTGGACCTATAAATATATCTAGAACATGTGACCGATAGGTCATAGGTCGAGGTGTCAATGATTGGGTAGGAAATCGGTGATGCAGACTGTCAGTGTGTTAATCGCTGGGTACATATGTGTCAGGATGCCAAATGTTGGGTGCGCTATTTCGGTCAAGGCGTCAACGACTGGATGTTGAGAATTGGCGATCGACCATACTGGCAATAATCGAGCGGGCTATCAGTCGGTGTACCATTAACTGGGTGTGCTATGATTTGGCACGTTGGGCGAACTATCGGTGAGGGTGTCAATGATTGGCTGAGCCATCTGGGGTGGTCAGTGGTTGGCTGAGCCATCTGCGGGGATGTTAGTGATTGGCTGGGCCATCTGTGGGAGTGTCAGTGATTGGCTGAACAATCTGTTAGGTGTCAATGATTGACTGAGCCATCTGTGGGGGTGTCAGTGATGGCTGGACCATCTGCGGTGGTGTCAGTGATTGGCTGAGCCATCTGTTGGGTATCAGTGATTGGCTGGGCCATCTGTGTGAGTGTCAGTGATTGGCTGAGCCATCTGTTGGGTATCAGTGGTTGGTTGAGCCATCTGCGGCGGTGTCAGTGGTTGGCTGAGCCATCTGTTGGGTATCAGTGGTTGGTTGAGCCATCTGTTGGGGTGTCAGTGATTGGCTGGGCCATCTGTGTGAGTGTCAATGATTGGCTGAGCCATCGATGGGGGTGTCAGCGACAGTGATTTCTCAGGAAACCAGACCAATGGCTCCCAAAAGACACGCATGTGGTAAACAGCTTTGTTCGCAAAACTGACTACCTGTCCTTGTTAACCGGTTCACTCGTCTGAAATAGTAATTCAAAATCCAATCAGTCTGATTGGTCAATTTACAGAGACATCCATTATATCCTGTGTACAAGGGGACCGATGGAATGGGAACCTCCGCAGTAAGATTGCCTTTATAAGAGCAAGTCACCCTGGCGAATGTAATCTAAAGTAAACAAAGTGGGGACAAGGGACTCGTCTACAGCCTTATAGTTTAATGATTATCAGTGATTCGCCTACACACCGAGAGGTTATCGTGTACTGTATCGCCACCATGCTGTCAACAGAGAGTTGGAATTTACAATTCCGAAAGGTTGTAGCCCAACATTACGTATTTGTTGTTGTTGGTTTAAATTATGTTAGCAGTAAGCCAGTTGATAACACATTTCATTAAAAGCGTCAGTCCCTTCTTTGAAAAATTCGTTCACAATGTAATCATTACCGTGGGTCTTATTATTTTCCAGGCTTAAATTGTCTTCCTTTATTTCACCCACACCAATATGACGTTCAATTTCCTGGAATACTGCATTGTTTTACTGCTTGTATGGCAAATTGAATCGATGTTAAAATAACCAGCTGTGGCTTTTACCGTTTCATAATAGCTCTGAGCGGGCAATTTAATAGTTTTGCTGCTGATCTGGCGCATATAACCTAAAAGCGACTAGCAGAGTTGACATAATAACAATTGTTGGCTTCAATTAAACAATCTGAAAAGTTAATTTAACTGTGTGGCGTAAGGATGAATGCTGATGTACTTGAAAGTTACTGGTCGTATATTGCCTAGCATGTGGTGGCAGTTTTTTAATATTAGAATCACAGAACGTCCGCCGTAGAAGAAATCTCTTGTTATTAACGGACCGATAAACTGACTTCAAATTCTCAGTCAGCATTTCTTTATATTTTTCAAAATATTTGGATTGTTAGCTTACAGACGTAAGCCCCTACCAGAAAACATAGTATATAGGGACGTAGAAGATGACATCACACAATTTGTGACGTCACAAGTGTGCTATGGTTCTCCGGTGGCTTATCCACGGCTGACACCAGGTGGGTTTATTCCATTTTATTGTCCTGGTCCCGTTAACTCGATACACTGCATCTTTGTATCATGTCATTGGTTTTGTCAGTACTTAGTGTGTGAACCTGGTTTTCTCTTGTACGCCGTCATTTGATTTTTGGGATATTGTGCGGCGCAACAAGCGAGGGTATTACTGAATGGAAGCCTTTTCCTGGGGTTCCTTGTCAGTCGTGCACATCGTGACTGTAATCATAACGACCACAGTCACTGTCACAGCCTTCACCTAACTGGAAATCGAGAGCTGAGAAGATTTTACACTGTCCATGACAAAGGAGCATGACTTTTTGTGATAAAGATCTGATTTAAGTTATTTCTTTAAAAATGCAATCTCTGTTAATCAATGGCGAAATATTACATGCTCAAAACATAGCAAGCGCTTCACTTTTCATAGTTGTAATAGTTCGGTTATTATGATATGACATCGCCGACAAATAAGTGAAATCCCCTTGAACAAGGCGTAAAACACCAATCAGACAGACACTAATTAAGACCGGAGAGCAATTTGCGATTTAACGGCTGGTAGTATATTAGATTAAGCTATTTGTTCACATAGAAGTCTCTGTGGACAATTATAATTATGTTAGCGGAGAACCGAAGTCTTGGCTGGAATTTATCTTTTCCCCTTTGGTTGAAATCCTAATTGCCCCCTATCTGAAGGGCTATATTGTTACGGCTTAGCCTCCACCGCTGAGACGCAAATGATCA
>JAVFBX010207769.1:0-12153 GCA_034783855.1 Mopalia kennerleyi
ATCAAATATTGTATTGTATTGTTTATTCACCAGAAAAAATAACAAAATATACAAAACAAATTAGCTTATCTAGAATATAAGGCGGGAATAATGTCTATCCCTTATAAATATTACAAGTTTTACTAGATGACATTTAACATATTAAATAAGACTGATTTATAACAGCGGGCATAGAAATTATCATAACAGAGCATATGCTTTTCTGGAGAATAATACTCCAGAGGAGAAGCAATAATCTTAAATTTAGATTTAAATAATGACAAGGATTCGATGCTTTTAATTGTTGTTGGGAGTTTGTTTCATTCTCTGGGACCGGTATGCTTTAGGGAGTATAAAGAGAGGTGAGACTGGATGATTGGTCTATACAGATTGAAATGTAATCGTGTTTTGTAAACTGTTGACGCCATTTGAATGGCAGAAGGTAAGGGTTATGTATGAATCTATGTACGCATGACAAGACAGACAGAATGGCGTTTAATATGATTTATTATTCCAATGTTCCGAGATATCTTGTTAAAATGAGAGTGAGAAGTCCAAGTCAGTTTGTCATTGAGCAGTATGCCAAGCAATTTATATTCCATCACACGACGTATCTCTTCGCCATTTAAGAAAAGGCGTTGGGAGGAATTATTTGATGAATGTGAGATGATAATAAATTTAGTCTTTCTCACGTTTAATGATAGTCGATTTGTGTGTAGCCAAGATTGTAAATGTTCTAGTTCGCTTGTCATCACATTTATCGCTTCCTGGTAGGAATCTGAAGATGAACATATGCAAGTATCATCTGCAAAAAGAGTAAAACGAAGCAGATTTGATGAATGAACCATGTCATTGACATTAAGTAAAAATAACACTGGACCCAGAATTGACCCTTGTGGGACACCGCTACGCACTAAGGAAGGAGAAGACAGATATTTATCCATTTTTACGGATTGAGTTCGGTCAGAGAGGTAGCTCTCAAACCATCTGTTAGACGTATGACGAAAGCCATAATGATTTAATTTAGATAGAAGGATAGAGTGATTCACAGTGTCAAAGGCTTTAGAAAGATCAATAAAAGTAGCAACGCTGAATTTTTTCTGTTCCTTTTCTTCAATTAAGTAATTATAAAGTAAGCTGGCAGCGTGGGTTGTGCAATGATTTGCTCGAAATCCAAATTGTTGATCTGAGACAATGTTATTCTTATCAAGAAAGTCAGTTACCATATTTGCGCATAGTTTTTCAATAATTTTACTCAAGCTAGGTAAAACAGATATAGGGCGATAGTTAGCGGGGGTTGAAGGCTCACCAGATTTGAAAATGGGGGTCACCCTTGCAGTTTTCATTGACATAGGTACAATTCCACTGTTGAAAGATAAATTGAAAATATATGCCAGAGGTCGAGAAATAAGACAAGATACTGCTTTCAGATCAGCCATTCGAATACTATCAATTCCTGGGGATGAGGATTTGAGGCTGTTTATTATTATCGTTACCTGTTCAGGGGTAACGGTCGAGAATTGAAAGGAATGAATCAATGAAGGACCAAGATAGTCCGAGAAGTGGTTTGTACCTGATGGAATTTGCTTGTCAAGGTCGGACGCAATGGTCGTGAAATACTCGTTAAAGTCTTCAGCTGTTTGTGTACAGGATGACTGAAACTTGGTTGCCTGAGATTTCCCTCCATTGCGCCCTAAGAGTTGATTTATAACACCCCATGTAGCTCTAATATCGTTATTATTCTGGTTAAATTTGTCTTCAAAGTAAGTTTTCCTAGCCCGCCTGATTAGCCCATTTAATTTGTTCCTGTAAGATCTATATTTTTTTCTGGATGAAACATCGTTGGATTTGAGATATTCCCTGTACAATTTGTTCTTCTCAAATATTGAAGTAAGTATAGACGAGGATACCCATGGTTTACGGATTTTTGTTGAAGAGGAATTAATTGTAACCAAAGGAAATACTTCATCATACACTTCTGTGAATATTCGAACAAATGAATCTAGCGCAAGCTGAGTATCATTAGTAGAAAATACATCTGACCAGTCTAACTGTTCAACTTTTTGTCTAAAAGACAATACTTGTTCAGGTTTTCTTTGGCGGTAAGAGAAGACTCGAGAAAAGGTTGGACGAGAAAGTTGCGGAAAAACGCTGAAAATAGGGAAATGATCAGATGTTTCATTTAGAAAGATACCAGCAAGAATGTTACTTGGAAATTTTTTTATAAAAATATTGTCTATAAGACTAGCTGTGTAGGTTGTTACACGCGTTGGTTTGGTGATTTGAGGTAGGAAGTGATGGCACTTAAGGATTTCAAGAAAATCATGTGATTGTCGATGAGAGTCCGTTTTCAATAAATCAATATTAAAATCACCTGTCAATATACATTTTGTTCCTGGTGGAATAGACTGGAGTAAGGAGGAGAAAAAACAGTTGAAATCATCAATAGATTTACCAGGTGGTCTGTAGATAGCTCCAACAAGGTATTTACAGGACGAAAAGTGAATTTCAAGAAATAGAGATTCGGAAACATCATGATTTCTATTCTTAGATGAAAAGTCTTCTCTAACTTTACACTGGAGGTTGTTATCCACATAAACTATAACCCCTCCTCCTTTACGATTAGTCCTAGATGAAGGAAATGCTGTATAGCCAGGAATTTGATAAAGAGACTCAGTAGCAGGAGTGAGCCAGCTTTCTGAAAATGCTAAGACAGTAAATTTGTGATTGAGGTTTCCCAAGTAACCAATTATCTCATCAAACTTTGACGATAAGCTTCTCACATTCAAATGAAGAACTGATAGCCCATCTGAATAGTTAACCGATGAGCTGGAAAATAGTTGATCAGAAAATTTATCTTCAGTAAAATATTTACATTGGGAACTATTTACTGAGTTCCAGTATGAGATTTCCTCTTCATTATCGTCAATATGACACTTTTGGTTTTTGAAGTCGTCCAATTTGAGTGGATTGAAACATTTGTGTTCGAGGAAATTGAGGTCGATGTTACAAGGAGGAGATGGAACAGAGATAGGATGTTGGATGTTATAAGGGTCATTATTAAATGGTAACACTGAAAATAAGTTAGAGAATGGAACAAACTCTTGATATGATCCGTTGTCAGCCATTGCAGTGTGATAGGATAATGAGTATATTTGAATTCTCCTCTGAATATAACAGGCGATGTACGTTTGTAGAATAACAGTTCATATTGAAACAACACAGATTATTAAATCTAGAAAAATAAATGATAAACTTATGTAACTGTACACATGTGCAAGAAAAGGAACACTGTATAAATAACAAAACGAAAATAAAAAACAAAATCAAAAGCATGTAGATTGCTATCTTTGCGTATATAGGCTATGTGTAATGGTCGAATTGTGTGATTATAATACTGACAATTTGGTGAGCATATGGATATACCTAACGTATAAAGTAGTTGGATTTTGTGTTGTACTTAAGGTTATTTCACTCATATAATACATATCTTTGAAAGGTGATAACACCTGCTTATCGAAAAACAGGGCGAAATATCTGCATCCATAGGACTGGATGGCGATATTGTATTTTTATTGGGCAAAAAAAAAAAAAAAAAAAAATTGAAAGAAGAGAGAAAATCTAATAATAGGAAGTGATTTTCGTTGAACTTGTGAACAATAGCATTTTCGTGAATAATGGATAATGGAAGAAGCTATAGATGTAATGACTTTTTACAGATCAAAGTCTGATACGCCTCTAATATACAATTTGTTTGAAGAGTATGACAGTTTTGGGTTCCAATTTAACGTACACAAAGTTAGTGGATATGAACGTTGATTTGTACTGCATAAGGTGTTAGCAGTTGTCAGATAGTTGGCACTATAGTTCTATATTTGGAGGATCGTGGTGAGTTAACGCAGCATGTGATCGTCAGTGCCTTAACACTAGTTATACAAGCATGCTCAACGCACGGATTTCTTGCGCTACAAACACATTTGGTACACTTTCTCAATCTTGATAACAAACAAAAAGGCACACTTGGCTGCTATAAAATTTCGTTTGTCTGGTTAACTTCTATTTATGGTCTTCCACTTATTTGACATTTCGAGCGTCATCAGGCTGACGTAATTTTGAAAAAAGTAATTCAATCTGTAGATCGATTGCCTGACAAGAAGTTTTCAGTCGTTAGAAATTTCATTAGCGATGGTATCTGCTTCCAAACTGACACTCATCTGGTGACGTGATAGCAAAGCATGCAGATTGAAGCATTTAACTGAATTATATAAAAATGTGTATTAGTTTACATATCTAAAAAAAAACAACAAATCAAATGCCAATGTAAAACAATCTTCTTTTTCATGCTAAGCGAAACTGGCAACAAACGCCACATCTATAGATAATATTTAGATAAGTATCGTTCTGGCGCGGCCCTGGGGATGTTAAGGCTCCGAACGACCATAAATTCCACACGATAACCGGACCATCAGTATGTTTCAATTAATCAAACGGCATCAGTAAATCATGAAAATCCTATAAGTAAAGTGAAAGCCGTGTCAAGCAAACAAACTGATCAAACAGATATTCTGCAATGAGATCGTAAAGCGCAGGCACAGTTACAATAGCGAATTAAAATCTGTACGAAATTGTACAAAAAATGTCGTATTAATTTCTTTGGACGTGGAATCAACTCCTGCTATAAAGCATACAAATGGCTCTCAGTGGAATTTGCGTAATCGCTACAAAGTTGGTGTACAGTGATGGTTTGATGAGGTCTAGACAAGCCAACATGATTAACGCGCAGTAAATGAATTTTTGTTCTAATCTCTAGCGACCACCTTTATTGACTTAACTGGCACCCATCCCGTTTAGTCACAGAGATATGGAGAAATTTGTTAACCCCTTTGGACCAACGGTGTTTGTGTACATCCAGTTGATGTTTGGATAACAAACCCCATGCGAATCTAGAGTTCCCTGACCCGGTCAAAAACTTTCCGTACTCTCATTCCATCACACTTCTGGCAACACATCTGTCCTGAAAAAATCTCGTCGAAAGTCAGATATATCTGGGAGCGTGTGCTCATCCCACCATTTGAAGCCACAGCCTTGCTGCAACAACGGGCTGACTAGGACGACCTCAATACATGGTCAAATTGAAAGACAGTATGGCCTGTTTCTCACTGTGGCAACCAGCGGGCCTGTTACTTACAGTAGTGTTAATTCTACCAGCTAAGACATCAGGTAAGATCGATTTTGTCACAAAATTAAAGCGTAGCGAACAGTAACTTTTAACTCCCTTTATCGCAATAATGAAATCCAAGTGTAGTTCAAGTGATCCTGTCGTACTATAAAGGACCGAAAAACGGATTTAGTATTATTATTGTAGACAAGATGATAATTGGCTTTTATAAATAAATGTAGGAAAGTATATTAAATTGAAAAAAAAATACCTACCGTATGAGATTATTGGTAACGAGAGCAAATTTAATTCAAAGGAAATTTTTTTTAGACAAAATATTGTATTCTCCAGTAAATATTTCCAATTTAATAGTCAAAAGGAAGAAAACTTAATTGTTCGCTTCATTATACTGTTTAAACTGTTTACTGGTTATATTCAAATAAGTTGTAATTTGTTTTTTTTTTGTGCAGAAGATCATCCAAACCTTTTCGTTAGAAAGGAGACATTCCTTGGCTTGGTGATACCAGACTGCCTAGACTGGCAATGTGAAGGACGGTGTGATTCCGTTTCAACTCTGACCTCTAACACAAGGTACGGGTGCCAGTGTGACAATAAATGTGTCTTACATGGGGATTGCTGTTACGACTTCTTTTTCAACTGCCGTGGGCTGCCAAACGACGAAATTGTCGCTATAACCCACAAGAGCAGACAACTCGCATATGAAAGTGTAAAATTTAAAATGATTCCTGATAAACAGGGCACTACTTCTGTTGATGAATACCAGAGATGTGTCCATGAAATAACCGATCCCTATGGCAAGAAAGACACAGGGTTGTATCTTATATCCGTTTGTCCTAAAAAGTGGTCTGACAATGAGACTAGAGAAGTCTGTGAAAACTCCTCCGACAATCCGCTGAACATGATCCCGGTAACAGACCCCAATCGACCCGAACACACCTATCGCAATCTTCACTGCGCACTCTGCCACGGACTATCATATGACTCGGTTGAGTTTTGGAAAACTGATTTGAATTGTGAAAAGGAGTATGATGTTAGCGATTTACTCAAGTTAGAGATGATTTCGGAACTACTTCAGTCTGGGTCGTGCACCATTAAAAAATCGCCTCCAACGGATATATCTATTATGAATATAAGAACTTGTGACTCTAGATCAAGCATAGCATCTACTGGCTGTGAACAAGATTTGGACGCAATACCACTAGACAGCCCCGAGCACTGGTATACCATGATAGTGATCAACCCAAATGGAACGATGTACCTTAATCCTCATCAGGCCCAATCGTGTCCTGAACATTCCGGTCCTCTTCAATGTGTTGAATATGACCACGATTCTGACGACCATATACCAATCTCCACTGCGCTGCAGGCAGAGTTGGTTGTGCACGAAAGCAATCATGTCATACAACCCGTGATCAAAACAGCTAAAGGAATCCACCCTATATATCACTCGAACTGTGGATTAGATAAGGTGTTCGACTATTTCAAGGGACATTGTGTTTTAGTAAAGTGTCCCTCCGGCTGGTATGGCCATGAAGGCGATTGCTTGCCTTACGAAGTGTCTCAGTACCCAACCAATAATATGACTCCTTTAGGTGATACGAATAATATTGTTGTCCATCTTTATTTCATAAGCACTCTCGACAATATTCACTGCGAGAATGTCTGGATAGAGGAGACTGTTGTCGGAGTCATGAAATTGTTGATTGTGGGTTCTAGCAGGCTGCTTGAGAAAAGCTGTTCTAAATCTTCCAAACGAATCAAAGGTGAAACAAGTTTATTGTATCAGGCTTTGGGTACTAGGCGGAACGAAACTTTCACAGACGACAGATTATCGAAGTCAGAGCTAGAAGAAAGGAAACTTAAAGATGTTTGGACAAATAACACAAAAAAAGTTAAGAGACAAATAGTTGGAGACACAATGGCAGACTCCCAACCCATAGTAAGTAGCAAAGACATTTCGTCATGGAATAAGGATACCACAACTATTGCCGCAGCGTCAGATAGCACAATCAGCCCGGATTTAATAGAGAAATTAATCAACATGTATGGAATACCGCAATATTTCCATATTGAATTGGCAATCACTAACTTTGATTTGATGCAGTTGAGTAACATAATGTCTTTGTTGGAAATAGAGATAAAGGAAACACAAAAGAGCCTGCTTGGTGGTCGTATCCACCTTGAATCTTTAGAATTGTCCAATTTTAATTCAACTCCAATTTGTGAATACTCTCCAGAAATTAAGCAGAATCTTCAAATGTACCAGCATCAGGGTGTGCTTCACGCTTTCGATTCGGAGGAACGGAAACAACTTCCGCTGAACAATGTTCCATTTGTTGTCTCACTAGGATTGGACGCGAAAAAAGAATTGAAAACTTCTACCTCGGTTTTACTGTGCCGTTTGCCTACCACAAAAGCGCCTCTGTTTGACTGTCCTTTTACATATCAATATTATGACGAACATGATTTTACATTAAAGAACAATTCGTTATACATCCATTCCAAAAGAAAAACGTTTGAGAAAGGAACGTTTCAGCTGCGCGGAACGTTTGCCTATGTTTGTACTGTTGCTAACGTAACAAAAAACGAAACCAGCTCAGCGACAATGTATCGTGGGTTTTTCACTATGCCGTACACACAGTACATTGTCGTGATGGTTTGTTGCTGTTTATCGTCAGCATGTTTGTTAGCAACTTTTGTAACTTACATCTGTTTTGCACAGCTGAGGGACATTTCTGGCATCATACTCATGTGTTTGACGGCGTCTCTCTTTGTAGCCCAGTTACTGTTCGCTGGGGGAATAGACCAAATCGAATTTAAACCTGTTTGTGTGACCATTGCTATATCTCTTCACTTTCTTTGGATGTCCGTATTTTCATGGATGAACGTCCTAACTTACGACATTGCTCACAAACTTCGACTCTCCTCAGATGAGACAGCTGACAAGGATTCTAAAGCTTTTAAAGAGTATTGTATCTTTGCATGGGGCGTGCCCTTCCTTCTGGTTGGAATTTGCGCTGCTTTGGACTTTGCAAGAGGCAGTGGCTTTGAGATGATGTATGCGGAAGACAGCTGTTGGATAGGAAATGTTTATGCTTCAATGTTCGGTTTTGCTCTCCCGGTTGTTCTGCTGCTGCTTGCCAATCTCACTCTGTTTTCGTGTACCATCTACGCTCTTCAAGCTGTTGCCAGAGTTGCTCAGTTGTCCGAAAAGCAGAAGACAAGTCGGCGATTGTTGGTGATTTATTCTGCCCTAACTTTTATCATGGGACTAACTTGGGGTTCCGCTTACATCGCAGCACTCCTCGACCTTCAAGAAATGTGGCATGCTTTTGGTGCGCTTAACGCTTTACAGGGACTCTTCATTGTGTGCTGCTTTGTGCTTAAGACTCGTGTCGTGCAGCTCTATAAGACTCGCTTCAGCAAGGAGAGGAAGACTGATTACTCACCAGAGGAGTTCCTGTAAATATTGTCTGGCAGTATCCTACGCCCTATCGTACGTTCGTGGTAAATCTGGATTTAATCTGGATTCTGCCTTTAATGCGGACATCCGTTTCGACGACTTCACCTTGATTAAGATTCACCGTGAGGATTTGAACATTGCCACGAATTGTAAGCAAATCAGTCTTATATAAATTCTGTGAAATTGAAGTTGCCAAAACATTTAACAAAATATGTTCACTCCTCCGTGATGTGCCGTGTACCTCTGTCATGTACAGTGTATCTATATAATGTGATGTGTCTTTTGTATGGCTCAAGTCCCCATAGTAGATTGTAATGATTGTATTTACAAAAACTAGTTATTATTGTCGAGTGTAAGATGTAGTTTGTTTAGAAAGGGGCTAACGCCCGAACTTAAGGTGGTTTCTACCACATGCCAGTACCTTTTAGGGTAACGTTAAAAGTCTTGATTTTTTCCGCTTTGGCGTACGAGTTATGCTCCTTATGTAAACCAATGGGAAAGTGACATTTTTTAGGATGCGTGATAATGTAAAAACCTAACCAATGAGCCTTTTTTCGCGTTCCGCAATACCTGGATCTCACATGCGCACGTGACAATCCGGCCTGGTATGCTGTTTAATTTGTAAATGTATATACAAATATTTCTTTATGAGTTCTGGACATTCATTAGTACAAGCTTGTGTGTTTTTATATTTTACACTGAATTTCGATGTTGTTTACGTTTAAAAAAGACCTCTTAAAACAGAGATATTTATATTGTTGGATATTGTGATTAACACTATAGCTAAATAAGTGATTGATCTCTTTATGTTGAATATATTTATGTCAATGATAAACATCTGCATCTCAATATTGAATATCTTTTACTCAAATGTGGTCAATTTTCAATCAATATGTGTAAAATTAAAAATTGTATATTATCTACGGACTTGATGCAGCTTTACTATCTGGAGTATATGTTTAGATTTTAAAAGGCTTTGCGTAAAACTGAACGAGTAGATTGCAAGAAAATGAGCACGGATAATATTTTTATATTTTGAGACCGCTATTTTCGGGAATTATTACGTTGAGATCGTTGTATATATCGTTTCCTTGAAACCAAAATAACAGTTCATTGTTGTATGTTTTCTCGCTTTTCAGGTTTACATGTTGTTTAAAAAAAATTATTATATACGCTTGCATTTTTTGTGAAAATATTGTCATTAAATTAAAAATCTGTTTATATTAGGAATTCAGAATGAACTTTCAGGTAAAGAATACTTCACATTTATTGATGTGTTTGTGTGACTATACTGCAGTCATATAGATGAAAGGAGACGTTTAAACTGTCACTTACCCAGTAGGTGACGTATGTCGGGAGCACAACCCCCTTGAGGTGTAGAGTCACTAGACCGTTTCTGTCAATAGAAGATGCAGTCACTTTAAAATGTAGTCATTAGACGGTGTACAGTCTCTAGAAGGTAACTTGAAGATGTATAGTAACTAGAAGGCGTACAGCCACTAGGTGTACAGTCACTAGAAGGTGTACAGTCACTAGAAGGTGTACAGTCACTATAAGGTGCACAGAAACTAGAAGGTGTACAGTCATTCGAAGGTGTACAATCAATTGATAGTGTTCAATAACTGGGAGGTGTACAGTCGCTAGAAGGTGTAAAATCAATGGAACCTGTTCACTGAATGTCTACACTTACTGGAAGGTGTAGTCACCAGAAGGTGTACATAAATGACTATAGATAGCGTAAAGTCGCAGAAGGTGTACAGTTACTAGAAGGTGTACTGTCACACGAAGGTGTACTGTCACTAAAAGGAGTACTGCCTGTAGATGGTACACAGCCACTAGAAGGTGTACTGTCGGTAGATGGTACAGAGCCACTAGAAGGTGTACTCTCGGTAAATGGTACACATCCACCAGAAGGTGTACTGTCGGTAGATGGCACACAGCCACTAGAAAGTGTACTGTCGGTAGATGGTACAGAGCCACTAGAAGGTGTACTATAGGTAGATGGTACACATCCACTAGAAGGTGTATTGTCTGTAGATGGTACACAGCCACTAGAAGGTATATTGTCTGTAGATGGTACACAGCCACTAGAAGGTGTATTGTCTGCAGATGGTACACAGCCACTAGAAGGTGTATTGTCTGTAGATGGTACACAGCCACGAAAAGGTGTATTGTCTGTAGATGTTACACAGCCACTAGAAGGTACAGGGCTGTTAGTATACATACAGTTACTAGAACACGTACAGCTACTATTCGGCTGTGTTTACAGAGCTATGTAACATATATTGGAGGGCATGTCCGATTGTCCCTGACCATTCACAGGGGGGACTATTATCGAATGTAAAGAACTATAATTGTATAATAGATAAAGCCCGGGTATTCCAATCATTAGCTTAACCTGGCCAAAAAAGTATCCGGAATAGTGTCTATCAGAGTAGAATCGGTCGGAACTGTATGACGTCATAGTAGGATCAGGTGGGGCAATTAGGCAACCAAACCGACATGTGACAGAAGGGAGAACTAATAATTGATTTCCTGACTGTCGTCTAATCAGTGTAGCCTATTGATTGTACATGTCTGGCCTAGATTATGTATTGGTTAGCTTTGTACCATAGACCATTTTCCTGACATATCATCCGAAATCAAAACTCGAACTGTGTGATTATTGGGTTTGATTGGTCAATCATGCTTAGCCTACTGTTGATTAAAAACAGTCGAATGAATAATCCAGCGTTTGACTAATTTGTTTGAGATACGGATTTTTTTATTTATTAAATGATAGAGTCATAGATTGATTGATTCATTGGTTGACTGACTGACTGATATTGACTGACTGACTGACTGACGCCGTACTTAAAGTTATTTTACTTACACGACAGCGCCCCAGCTGAATGAGTGAAGGAGTCCACCCTCGACCCCATGCACTGACAACAAAGACAAGATAGGACAAGTACGGGACAATCACACGACATAATACAAATAAACCTCAAGCAGACCGGCGGTATGTTGTCCCTAAGCTTTGCTGGATGTCTGGGAGGTTTTACAACGTCTATCTATATATAACTCCACGTCATTTTATGAAATAAATTCACAAAAATGTAACTCTATAAGTGTTATGGTTTACAATTAGCATTGCATAGGTATCAGTTCTTAAATCAATTATACGAAATAATGAATAGACACATTCATAGCAATGTAATTATATACAATTGTTGGTGTTTATCAGCCTAATCCATTTTGATCAGCATGTTTCGATAAAGAGAGCAGTAGGTTAATTCACCCGTCTTTCTTTGATGATAAAGAATGAAATATAACCTTGCTACGCTACTTGAGTCTTCCTTACCATTAGCAATAAACGCATACCATATATGATTCCGTACTTTATATTCCAATATATAAAAACTGTTTGGCCGTACCTTGACCATCTTCTCTAGCCAAGGGTTTTATATCCGAGAAACTCTGCATTACAACCCTTGGCAGATAATTGATGTACAACGAGTGTTTCAGCTACGCCACCTGGCGGATAAAATGA
>JAVFBX010207780.1:0-12152 GCA_034783855.1 Mopalia kennerleyi
CGTAAGAGGCGAGAAAAGAGGAGCTTTCTGTTGCCCTGGTGTTCTCAGAGCTAAAGGGAAACAAAGCTTATCTGTTTATACGTTTTATTTTTGCCTCCGTCGTCATATAAGTGAAATACCCTTGAGTACGACGTTAAACACCAATAAAAAAAAAACCAAGCAACGGAGTCGATCAACTCTCAGAACCACAGCCGTCACGTACAATCTGTGTTGATACGTAGAGGGCGTTGCTCTCCCCGCAAACTAGAACTCAATTAATGCACAGCCCTTACGTATCATGTACTGAAACTATCCATCGTACCTTTGTACTCAATAACACATTACCCTTACTTTAAAGTGCCATCGGCCAAATGTGCCAAATAAGCTCCTCTCTACTATTTATATGTACAAAACAATTATAGTACTTGATAACGTACAACCCTTCCTTATAATTATGTAATAGAAAATGTAACCTGAGCTGCTCTGTTTATACTAGGCCTACTTATCCAGAAAACTTTTTACACAATGAATTTTCCAAGGAGCGTAATTAAGTCTAATGCAATCTGACATTTTATCCATCCAACGTTTTTAATATACTGGGTGCTGTAACATTAAGCGCCCGAAATGCAGCTTCACTTCAGAACTTTGTAGGCTAATAAAAGATCGTTCTGAATTATGATTTTGGGGAATTTGTTTGGAATTGAGTACTTCTATATTTGCCATTTTTATTTCAATAAAAACAGAAACCCACCGAACTATAGAAGCAATGTTACGAAACTATCGCTCTTTCGCTAAGTTTCGTCAACTCACTGTTCCAGATATTTTCGGCTCAGTCATCGTGGCCATAGGGCCTAGATTACCATTAATTCAATTGGAGTCTTTATCAGCTGCTCTTCATTATTGGTGTTACTTACATTAATAAATATTTCTCTCGTCATTTATATTCAAAACAAAATATTTTAATTATATTTAATTTTTATTTTTCTCTGGCATAAACTACATGTGTAATAAGAATTAGCCTACTCTTCCATAATTACTGCATTGTGGTTATTTAAGAGAAGTGCCTGTATATAAATAGTTGAGTGTTAGTAAATTTACTCAGAAAATAATGCAGCTATTTATAGCCTCAATTAATACGGGGATACTTCTATATTCGATAGAATGCATCTTTAACATTATTAACGATGCCATGTGTCACATGTACTGACGTTAACTGGCCTCTTACATGATGATACTCAACAACATTTATGGCAACTCTTTTGTTAGTGTTTCTGTTGTCTCACATGTCTATATATTTGCTTTGTACATTACTTTACCTCCGGATAATAAATTAATTAAAGTCGAAATATTGAGAACGTGAAAAATTAAGGCGTCTTTACGGTGTCCTTCATTACCGCCTTATCATGTCAAGCTGTTCTGTTTGAGTATGGTAAAGGGTAGACAACTCTAACAGGGGCAGTTCTGCCAATGACAAGCAGTTTCTCTCACTCAGTGAATGCCGGATCTCATGCGTGGGAAATTTGTCAATACAATCGGGGAAAAACATAAAATTTGACCTGATTTCTGAGTATCCTGCTCTGCACCGAATTTCTGCAGTATCATTTCTAATGCACATACGATTGCTGTCAAAAATGGCGCCCGTTGTGAAAACGTTTGATTATTTGGTGATCGGCGGAGGTTCCGGGGGGATCGCTAGTGCACGCCGTGCAGCGGAATACGGCGTGAAGGCGGCTGTTATCGAGCATGGACGGTGGGGTGGTACCTGCGTGAGTACGATAGTACAAGGCCTGAGGCTTAGTTATAAACATGTAGCTTCAAAATGCCGATTTTGCTGAAGGCTTGACAAACACAAGGGTACTCTACTCCACAGCGATGCAGCCACTTGAACACATTTACCAGTAAAGCATTTTAATCAAGGATCTAAGCACATTTGGGTTTCCTTGGAAACTATACGTAGGCCTATAATACCTCTGTGTAGGCTTACATAGACGAGATCTGACAGACACGCCGTTACTAGCCTAGACCTAACCTGTTAAGCAGTGGAGACATTTTAAGTCTAGACAGACACTAGAACAATGTATAGTGGAAACTCCTTCGTCTAAGCTAGACCAGCCAGCATAGCTTTTAACGACTTTAGCCTGACCTCTTCACGTCGAAAAAACATGATAAAGCAGGTGTTTTCGAACGGGAAAAAAACTGTCCCCATGCGGCTGTTATGTATTGAGTGTGTTGGGCAAATCTTACCGTCTTCCGTTGTCCATCGACGGTATAATCCACAAAATCTGGTTGAATCTGAGGCGATTCGTTAACGTTGACATTCGGCCATGTTGACCAATCTACCCAATCAACAGACTGAAATGCGTCACGTGACGTAGGGGATTTCCTTAAGCTGTACTGCAATGGTCGACGTGATAGAGCTGTATCGTCAATAAAGCGTAAGACTGCATTGACGATACCTGGATCTAGTCTAAGCTGGTATATCCCAGATCTAAGCCCTACGTCCCGTAGTGTAGCATATATGCTACAGTATTTAATGACGGTATCTAGATCAGTCAAATGTCTCACCGGCCTCTAAAAACCTAAACATGATTTTTGGCTGTTTTTTGTTGTTGTTAGATACACTTAACACAATGACAAGTATTTTACCTACCTACAACATTTCTTTTTTGAGGGTTTTCAATTTTATTTTTGCAAAGGGAGATAACTTAAACATGTCAATTTGGTTGAGAAATTTAAATAAAACTTTATTCTTACGTCAAGAAAGAAAGTCGGAGATAACTTATTTTGTCTATCGTATTAACAAAAAAAATCAGTGAGAAATCAGATATACCTGTATGTTTTGAAATGAGCGACCAAACATAACATTGTGTGGTGTGCCTGTGCTCTGACACAGTCATGTTAAGATAGGCAGGACATAGTAGAGCTAGTGTGGCTAAGGAATTAGCACTATATATTGTGTGATACAGTCAATGCATTATAGACTGCCATGACAGATAGCTGGATCGAGAGCAGGTAGTCTCGTTCACACTCTCGCAAAATCACAACAAATCCGAACTGCTTTCTCGGTATTCGCTGGATCTACCCTGCGATCACGAGCTTGTAGGATAGCCATTAAAAGCTACATGTACCAGGTCATTGGTCGAAATGTTGCCTGTCTGCCTGTCATTGACAAGTGGATTTTCACAAGAGACAGGTGAAAATAAAATCTGCCTGTCGTCTGCCACAGGTTATTTAAAATGAAGAGTAAATGTATTTTTAATGGAACATTACTCACATGAGTCACCAGAATAACTTTTCAAACATTGAGGTTTTCATATTGTTAAATAATCAATACAATCCCTAAACGCATCTGTAAGCCCTGTTCTACTTTAAACACAAAAAAAGAGGACAGGTAGAAATTGACCGGGGACAGGTAGAGAATAAAACCACTTGTCTCCTAGGACAGGTGGAAATATTTAAACATTTCAACCCCTGCATATTTGAAAAGGATATCTTGTAAACTGACATTTGGCTTAATATTATAGCCAGGACAATTGTTAAATTATGCAATAAAACCCCCCTGAAACTAAATACCTCTAGAAACTTTTTAAACACCCAAAATGCTATATAAAAGCTAGTCAAATAATTAATTTACTATCTGTGGAACTGAATGTGCTGAAACGAGAAAAACTGTTTACAAAAAAAGAAATAATTTCTTATTCTAACAATCATTAACCTAAATTAGAAAATTGTTCTTGATCAAGCTTTCTTTTTATTTGTACACATTTCTAATTTAAGAAATTTTCAAGAAAAATGTTACTAAAACAAGGCCAAATTCTCAATATAAGAAAAATTAAGAAAAACTTTCTTACTGTAACTGGTGCTTAAGAAAATGGAACAGTATATTTTAAGAAAATGTTAGACTTTCCTAGAAATATTGAGATTAATTTTCTCAAATGGCAAAACAATTTCTTAGATAAAACTTTTTTTTTTACTGTGCAGTTTCATAGAAATAACATGTAAGACCCCCTGTGGTATACCCTATTTCTCTGTCCCAACTTCTAGAAGTTTTAATAGGTTATATTGAATAAATGAAGAGAGATAAATTTGCTTGACTCCATCGGGACCTTTATATACATATTGAATAAATGAAGAGGGGACAAAATTTGCTTGCTTCTGCTGAATTTCGAACCCGTTACCTTTGGGTACAGAGGCTCAAGGCAGAATGAGTACCAAATTTTTACCCAGTGAAGACAGTGATTTTTATTATACATTAAACAGGGACGTTAAATTAGCATCTTTTTGATTTTTCATTTAAAAGTGCCACTTTCACAAATGTTTTGATGACAGAGGACGGCCGGGCCCATGGCTGTGGCTCTTCAGTGGTTAGCGAGTGCACTTGCTAATCCTACTTCAATGCACTGGTCACAGGATGGAGACTGGAGTCCGTCTGTCAACCCCCGGGTATATGAGTAAAAGTCACACGATGCGGCTCTGACAATCACAGAGGTGTTTTTCTTTGACAAGGTTTCCTCCTGGTTTTCCACCGTAATTAGGCAAGGAACAGTGTGAAGTGGACAACTGGTCGTCATATAAGTGAAATTCCCCTTAAGAACGAACTTAAACCCCAATCAAACAAACAGACAAATGGAGGACTGCTGTCCGCTTACTTTCCTAGATTTATTAAACACAGTTTGGTTTGTGATAATTTGTTTCAGGGAGTAAGGAGGAAGAGACGGCAATGGAAGAGGTCAACAAACAGCTGGAGCTAGGATTGAGCTATGAACAACCTAAAAAGGTAAAAAAAAAAATTTAGGGGAAATAGTTTATTATAAATGTCCATGAGGAATTATCACTGGAGTTTATGTGTGTATTTGCCTATGTTTTTATCACTGTTTAAAAATATTTGAATCAAATGTACAGAACAGTTTCAATGTTTTGGAACTCAAACTATTATTAACTCTTGGACTAGTCTATTAAAAATTATTAATGTACAGGATTCTCTTTTAAATCAGTTTTTAAAAAGTGTCCATTTGAAAATAGTCTTGAATCTTCATGCCTAAATAGGCCCACAGCAGGTTAGTGGTTAGCATGTCTGCATACCAATCACCAATTCAATGATGTGTCCACTGTCGACCATCAGGTATTTGAGAAAGTCACACGCTGTGGCAATGGCAATCGCGCGTGTGGAATTCTTCCTGGTTTTCCACCGTAATTAGGCAAGGTGCAGTCTGAAGTTGACAATCTGTCGTCATGTAAGTGAAATACCCTTGAGTACCCCAATCAAACTAACAACCAATGTTGTTCACTTTCAACCATCACCTGATATGGCTCCGGCAATCGCAATCATGGTTTTTATGATGTTTTCTTCCAGTTTTCCACCAAATTTAAGTTAGCAAAAAACAGTGCAAAATGGACAATCCGTTGTCAGATTAGTGAAATACGGTTGAATACAACATTAAACCTGGCCTCAATCAAACAAACAAACCGTTATCCAAATTCTCTATTTACTATCCAGGACATCGGCGTTTGGCTGAAGGACATTGTTGCCGTGAACGCCGGAGATGAGATAGAAATTTTAGCCGCTATTTACAACAACAGCGAAGAAACGCGCACTGTTACTGTGAGCTTATCCGCCACTACTATCACATACAACGGAGTTGGTATCAAAGATGTCGCCAAACGCAACTTTCCCGCTGAAAAAGTTGAAGCTGGAAAAAGTAAGTTTGTAGATGACCATCACACTCTTTACCCTTTAATTATCTGTACAAAGCACTAGCCAGGACATGCCATAAAATTACTATTTTAGAAGCTATTTAGAAGACATGCAAATTGAGTCTGAGAGGCAGAAGATGAATTTTTCAGTTAGAAAGCATCAACATTTGTCAGAAAACATAAATTTGTTCAAAACATGGGTAATATTGTCACAACTAAAAAAATTAGGATTTTTCATGGACGATATTGGAGGTAATTTAGAATAACTGTTCACTAGTCTACAGAGCAAAGCACTTATACATTTCATGTTGTGTTAGTGTGTATTTACTGTAGGGTTACGAATTCTAGTCTGTTTGTCGACCCCGAGTAAATGAGTGAGTCACAGGATGTGGCTCTTGCAATTGCGGGTGGTGGTTTTTACTAGGTATCTCGTTGTATTTAAGAATGGAACAGTGTAAAATGGACAATCTGTCATCATATAAGTGGAGTAACATTGAGTACAAAGTAAAACCGGAATCAAACGCATAAAATTGTTAGAGTACATCAGTATCAGATAAGGGAAACATCTTTGAGCCAATGTTAAAACACCAATCAATCAATCAATCAATCAATCAATCAATCAATCAATCAAACAGCTCATACAATCAGTCTAGTGTGACAGTTTATTGAGCGCCCACGATCAAACTAATATCATCAACTTTAACAGCGATTCACAAAGAACTTGAGAAAGAGCCTACGATAGTCAGAACACTTCAACAGTGCCCCAGATGAACAAAATACCCTAAAGAACTTTAAATTTCACCCATAAAATGTTTACTTTAAAAAATTATGTTAAGAACCTAGACAATTAGTATGGCCGATGACGCATTTTTCAGTTAGAAAACATCCAAATTTGTGGGAAAAAACCCAACATGTATTTGGAATGCCGATTTGCTAAGGTCTATTGAAATAACCTTACGTAAAGCACAAAACCCCCAAAAACAAACCAAGATATTTGAGAATGAGTTTCAATGAAAAGAAAATCCATATATTATATATTTCTATATTTTTCTTTCAAAAATTTGCCAGCTCTGCAAGACCTGGTAAAATGGTTATATGGATTAGTACATCAGTGTATTTAATTTGACTGTGAAATGTCGTGGCTTGTCACACTATCAAGTCTGTGGAAAAATTTGGTCATTCGGTCATGTAAGATGTAAGGTTAAGTTTAGGGTTAGGTTTTGTGTTGTCGTTAAGAGTATAAGGGTTAGTTTTAGGGTTAGGTTAAGTATTAACCCTAACCCAGAACTAAAAATTCATGTTATATCTTACATGATGGATAGGCCTTAAATTAAACCACATTTATAAATTGATGTTTTCAGAGCGTATTGTGAGCATCACTCTCAAGCCAGAGGACTACATTGGTCACTTGATCTCGAACGGCTCCATTATGGTCAGGGTCCAGGGTCGAACCAAAGAGACTGGCGAATCATTTGCGCGTCAAGATAACTTCATCATCAGACCACCAGAGCTCGACGTGAATATCAAGGTATGTCAATCCCGACAGGCCGGTAACAACTCAACACTACAAGTGAAAACACCACAGAGAAATTTTGTCTCTCTTTCCCCTTTCACTCAGCCTTAGGTTTGCAAAATGCAAGCAAATGATTGATCCGTCGGAGCTGTAAGAAGTCCAATAAAATATCTGTTTTTAAGACCATCCAACCAATGGAATAACATTTGTCAGACCGGTTTTGTTTGGGAGAATGGACTGAATGAGGTATCCAAGGTTACTATGCAATGAGGACAGATTTATAAGTTTCCCAAATTGTTTGCAATGTTGGTCTAAATTTGCTACTGATTTTAACCAATTTTGTCAATCTGATCATCAATAAAGTTTGCTTTATGAATCAATTCTGCAAAGAAAAAATCATCAAAGCAGCAGCAAATATTAGACTACATGTATCTCACAAAATATCAGAGGACAGATTTTAAGGTTATGCCGAAAAAATATTACAGCTTGGTTATTGCTTCTATGTTGGCCCCAGCCATACAAGGAGGAATCAATTCCTGATTTTATTGTCACCAATCTTTGTTGGTGGACATATCAGGTAACGACAGATTTTGTTTATTGGATACTTTCCTCAGTTAACATGTGGCTATGCTACGGTAAATTCAGCCAGGTTTTAATCTGTTTTGTTACTGTCGCCATAGCAACTTGAACTGTTGTGGCCCAGCCAAGCAGAGTCGAAACGTTTACTTTTGCAATGTCACTGACAGGTTATTTTGTTGGACATAAAAATTTAGTATGAATGGCAGTCGGTCGCTAGTGAATCGGCAATCTGAATCAGATACATCGCTGAAACGGCCAACTGAGCATAGTTCTCAGTGTAAACTGTAAAGTACTTATACAGTTTGCAATTAAGGTCTTTCAAACTGTTCTATAACGTAAGTGTTCATGTTGATTTTACGTCCCCTGTACAAATGAAAAGACAGTCATACTTACATAGATATGGCTGGGTGAGTTATCTTAGAAATATCAACAACTTGAAAACAGCCCATTTTTGTCAAGACTAGGGGCCGAGGTTTTAAAAACTTGAGCATATTTGAGGACTTTTATAACCTCGGCCCCTGGTAAAATGTTAATTTTGAACACCCTGTTAGCAAATATTTGGATGGCTTGTACATGTATTTGTTGTTTTGTGGAGTCATACCGAGGAATGCTAATTTTACCAACTGTTACTCAATGAGGCTGATGTACATTTTCTTGTCATCTTTTGGAATTTGTTTAAATTCACAAGATATCCTATTAAACTCTACTAAAGCCTGTGTTTAAGACTGCATCCTGTTGAACTTTGAATCTCGTTCAAGTACATGAACCATTTCTGCTAATTGCAGACATGCGTAATCTTTATATTCCACCCTAACAAAACAAACATAGTTCAGTTGAAATGCTTTTTCAAGGGGTAGTGATTTTATAGCTTGGATCTGGCATGAGATTTGTGTCTGAACTGTCGCTTGTTAGTTTGACAGACAATTCAAGGGCGCTTCCTGTTGCCCTTATGCTCGTTGGAAGTACACCACCTTCATATAAGTGAAATACCCTTAAGTGCGGCATAAAACACCAATCAATGAATCAACCAATCATATCCAAGAAAACAAGCAAATTAAAAAAATGGATTTTGGATATCAAAATTACAAATCTTCCACTAATAATTTAGACTAGAAAATTTTAAGGTGTGAACGAACGATAGAATAATTGTCCAGCCCCTGTACATATGTACATTTTATTGAAACCCAGAACCTCTCCTTGAAAAAACCCAAAAGCAAATCGATCGAAAAATCAAACAGTCATGTCCCAGCTATGTATTTTATACCACAGGTTGACGGAGATCTGGAGACGAAGAAACCGTTTCACCTGGTGATTACCTTCAAGAACCCTCTAAAAGTCCCTCTGACGGGATGTTCATTAGAGTTGTCTGGACCAGGATTACTTGGCAGAACCTTCACTATAAAGCCAAAACAGACGTAAGTCACAAACCAGTCACCAATATTTTGGTTCATCCATCATATAAAACCACACCAATATTTATTTCTGGGCAGGGTAGAATCTAAAGCCAACCCTGACATCAAACCCTCACATCAAATCTAGTTGTAAGCCAAGAAAACCGCAGGTCTTAAATGTGAAGACCTTCTTGGGAAACCAATACTTATTTTTGGGTCAGGTTAGAATCTACACCCAACTCGCACATTAAACCCTCACGTTAAATCAAGCTGTAAGCCAATAAAATAGCAAAATAATTATAAAAAAAATTTGGATAACTTCTTCACGTTTCGGTACATATACCTGTTCTAGCGCACATTGTGGACCATAGCCATAGATACGATTACTAATATGCCAAGTGTAAAATAAGACGATTAATGTTCCAAAGTATCTACCTATGTAATAATGGGCTGCAGTGGAAAAAGGAATAATCTGTGTTGGCACCATTTGTTCAAAACTTAAATAAAATAGCAGGTCTAAACCCAGACCTTCATGTTAGAATCTACTCCCAACCCTCACATTAAATCTAGTTGTAAGCCAATAGAATAGCATGTCTTACACCACAGACCTTTATATAAGACCACACAAATACTTTTTACTGGGGGAGGGTAAAATCTGCACCCAACTCTCCAATTAAATCTAGTTGTAAGCAAATAGAATAGCATGTCTAAAATCATAGACTTACGGACATTTTTAATACAAAATAAAAAGTAAAAAAATGAAATAAAAAATGCTTGATTGCACTTAAGCTACTCTGTTTGGTTAACAAAATATAGGGTTGACCGCCTCACTAAAACTAGTAAAATTTTAATCTATGCTAAAAATATAGATTGTCGAGAGCTAAGAGGAGGATGAATGTAAAGTTTACAGAGTGCCCCATGGAAATAAAGAGTTCATTTCAGAAGGGGTTGTCTCAAATGTCTAAAAAATATTTGCATTTAATTAGTTTCCTACACTCTAAACTGACCTTCACTTACGTATTGCATTATGGCATTCATAGTGCCTATCCTTTTGATACTATGAATGCCATAATGCAATACGTAGGTGGAGGTAAGCTAAGTTTAGAAACATACAAATTAATTATAAATTTGTGAAATTTTAACTGTTGACAGGACCGTGCCGCAAGGAAGAGAGTTTAGAGAGGAGATCCGTCTGGTGTCTCGGCGAGCCGGAGTTCGTGAACTGGTCGTTACCCTGGACACAAATGAACTTCCAGATATTTTCGGCTTCACAACAATCGTGGTGTATTATTCTTAGGAAAATAGTATAATGTCAACCTATTTTAAACAGTTATTGAGTCATTTATAAATGATGAATAGCAGTATTTTTGTTACTTTGGGGTAACACTGAGGTTTTCATCGAGTACGGAATCCTAGACAAGAGTCTTGGACCAAATGCCCAGGGGCCCGTTGCTCAAAGCGCTATTAATTTAATCCACTTTTAGATGACGTCACGCCATGTTGAAAATAAATCTCTAACCTGATGTTAGCAATTTAATCTGGTGTTAGCGGCTAATCCTCTTTCGACCAACCGGCCCCAGGAGTTAATCACTGTTTACCAGGCTTATAGAGAGCTAATGGGCTGAGGATAGTAGACACAGCGCAGTCATGCCGTTATTTCATAGCACTGGAGGAACATTAATTTTCTAACACATCACATTTTATTGTTCTGTCCTATGGGTATAAACAGCTTGAATACACCATCATCATAAATGTGAAATTCTGCTGAGCACGGCGTTAAACACCAGTCTGTTGCTCTAGTTATCTGGGTGGCCACTGGCCAGCGAACTGTTCTGAAGCAGAATTTATTTTAACTGAGAAAGTTTTCCCCCAAAATAACAAAAAAGTTCTGTTTTTTTTTTATATTCCCATAGCCAGCTCAGTAGAGCCTGATTTAACACTACCTTGCTTTTAGAAATAACTGTCAATATTAACATAACAACTAACATTTATCACTGTAGTTTTTCTATATTGTAATCTTATATTTCATGTAAATTTATACTTATCTAGCTTATATAAATGTTCTTTCTTCAAATGTTCAAAATAAATGCAGTCAAAACGGACAGCCAAAATTGCCAACAAGCCTTGATTGAGTATGTATTCTCCTTCAACTCCCAAGATGTATGGTAGTATGTTATTTTCACTCCAACTCAAGGGTATTTCACTTATATGAGGATAGATTGTCCACTTTGCACAGTTCTTTGCCTTATTACAGTGGAAGACCAAGAGAGGAAACCCTGAAAAAAAACATCCCAGACATGTTTGTTTGTTTGTTTGATTGAGGTTTAACGTCATATTGAAAGCCTATTTCACTAATATGACGACGGCATGTCCATTTCACACTGCTTCTCGCCTAGTCGATGGATGGACTCTATCCTGTGAACAAACATCATAGTAAGATTAGTAAGCGCAGGATTAACAAGGCCACGAGTTGATGTCAAATCTGCAATGGTATCACCACAATGTGTACTCTTTTGTAAGAGGTAATCAGGGGTTTTATAGACAAATCCCATTCACCAGACTCTATAGTGGACACAGGCTCAGGTTGGATAACCTCTATTAACGTCGCCCTTCCGTTTAGGGTTTGGTTTGGTTTGTTTGATTGGGGTTTAACGTTGTACTCAAGTTTATCCCATAAATAAGTTAATTTCAGTTTAATACAGCCATGAGATAATTGTGTCATATCTCCACACGTGTGATACAGCTTTCCCACGCTTTGATTGGTCACTTACTGTTCATTGATTCAGTTCAACCAATGAAAAGCTACAACTTACACGGACTATTTTATTTTACATCCTGCAAATGGCGTCTGCACTGTTCGAAACAACCGTGGTTGACCTGCAGTTTGCGATCGCATCATGTTCGTGTAATAAAATCATCGTCTAATTTATGACCAGAAATTTTACGCTTCTCTCGTCTTCCATCTGTCTTTCGATCCATTCAAACTTTCGTGCTGA